>JANAVB010009800.1:4888713-5170112 GCA_029216955.1 Iris pallida
GGGCCGGAGAGAGGGGCTCCGGAAAGGGCCAACGGCGGCCGAACGAGGCTACGAACGCGGCGAGGCGGGGAACGCGAGGGGGAGAAGCCGTCCGAGGGAAGGAGGAAGAGATGGAGGCGGAGGGGTTGAGCCACCCGCGGGAAGGGGGAAGAGAGGGAGGCGGAGGGGGAGGAGCCGCCAAGGAGAAGGAAGGGAGGAGAGGTGGCGGAGGGGGAGCAAGGGCTCGGGGAGGGTGGGAGACAAGCGTCAGCTGTGGCCAGGCGGCGCAGCGAGTGCGGGAGGGGTAGGTAGAAAAGGAGGGAGGCGGAGGGGGGGCGCCTGGGGGGCCGGGAGCCGGGGGGCTGCCAGGGGGAGCTGGGGAGCCACCGGCGGCAACGACACGACCCTCGAGCCAGGGAGGAGGGAGCGGGGGGCTCGACCTCCTGGTGAAGCCTACCAATGGTAGGGGGGACCCTCCTGCATGCACCGGAGGGAGCATCGGAGACCACCGAGTGTCACAACCCGCACCCTAGAGTAAGGGCACGAGACGTGGTACGTCAGCCTACGCAGTATCGGCAGTAGAATGCTGTCCTAGGTCAATCATCTAAAATATGTAAGGTACCTGTACAGTACATACACTCCGAATGGAGGTAACATATCAATACAGTCTCAATCACATATAAGGTAGAATACGATAAAAAGATAGATAGATATGAAACGAAATGAATCCACAGAGATACAATCAGATAGAAGTCTAAGTGACTAAGATAACATCTCCATAAACATCAGATAAATCAGATAAAACAAACTTCCAATATATACAAGAATGTAATAGTGAGAAAGACAAGGTAAGAGTCTAAACTAGTAGTCTAAACCACTGGTGGTAGATCCTCTATGCAAGTGGGTCCAAGTCACAAGTGTTGTCTATAGCTGCACCATAATGGGTAGACACCAGAGCCTCATCATTCTCTGTAAAATTTTTAACAGGTCCAGTCAGGATAGGAGCGAGCACAATACATCTCAACAAATCATAACATGATAGGAAATATAATCATGCTAGAGAGTAGGATACATGAACTGAAGAATAATATGATATAAATGATAGAGAGACTGTAAGTAAATATCTACAATATAATAGAGAACTAATCAGTGACTAGTGATTCAGAGTACAAGATAAACATGTGAACAGCTGGAGGGTGATTCATGACTATACTAAAGAGGTGATTCATGACTATTCTACTTTGAAATTATTCACATGTTCATTTATACTCCCTTATCTCCAATCAATACACAAGGATCCTGTCAAGTTACGTTAAGATTCATGACTATACTACATTGCCCATAAAGGGTGATTCAAGAGTGATTCATGAAGATTCGTGAAGGCTCTGTGATTCATGAGAGTATATGAAACACAAGCTGATACATGAAGATTCATGAAAATAGAAGCATGAGATACATGATGTAAGTAAAACACACAAGACAAGAGTATATGATGCTTCCGAGGGAGATAACATCTCATGAAGGGATCCATATAGTACCAATCCGTGTTACAACGTGTCAGTATCAAGTAAAGTAATCTAAAGCAGGAAATATAATCCTAACAAGATATGAAATGATCAGAGAATGTACTCGTCTGGTATCCTGAATATCTGAAGAGAATATACTGTCCGAGGAGTGGTGTCTGCCTCCTATAGAACAATACAAGTCACTACATGTCTAAAATAATGAAAAGACTGCTATAATGCATCTACATGATGTTTGGGGTCAATCTAGGCTAAAGTCAACCTTTGGTCAACTCTAGTCAACCCTAACAGTCAAACTAGGTCAACTCTAGTCTAGTTAGGTCAAACTAGGTCAAGCAAGGTTAAACTAGGTCAAACAAGTCTAGGTTGGTCAAACCTAGGCTTAACAAGTAAACCTAGGGTCACTAACCAACTATCATACAAGTCACACTAGCCTAGTGATACATAAGTGTATCCACACCACATGCCATAGGTTATCTACATAGCCATGGGCCAAATCACATATAGGCCAATACCCATAACAATTCTATATATCTAATACACATTATCTACATAGGCAAATGCAATAATTGCTTACCTTACACATATCATATTACACATTCACATATTCACTATGTTAGATATATTATATATATATATATATATATATATATATATATATAAATAAAATATATAAATAAATATATAAATAAATATATAAAAAAAAATATATATATATATATATAAATAAATATATAATATATATATATATATATACACACACACACACATAGAGAGGAATATGTACTCAAGGTAAATGTGTGGTGTAGTGTTTCCTGTGTGACAGGAATACCATAGTGTGTGTGTGTGGTGGTTGAGTGTGGCATGTGTATGAGGGTGTGAGGGTGTGAGGGTTAATTAAGAAAACAGTGGTGTGTGGCTTTGTGTGTGTTCCAGATTTTGTGTGGCTGTGTGTGTGTTATCAGTGACAGGAAATAGAGTAGGGTGTGTGTGTGTTATGTGAGGTACAGTGAGAAAACCTATGTGAGTGTGTAGAGTGTAACAGTGAAAGGAAATAGTGTCATGTGTGTGTGTAAAGTGTGTGTTCGTGTAGAACCAACAGTGTGCCTTGTGACAGCAATTACATGGGGGATATATCAGTGTGAGTTCAATGTTCAGATTTGTGTAAGTGAGGAAAAATCTCTGTGTGTGTTAGTGTATGAGTTAATTAGGAAATCAGTCTCAGGTTTTTCCTAAACCAACTGACAGTGCAGGAACATAACAGTTAGCAAGTAAAAATTAATTTCGAACACCCATAGCTCAATCATGAGTCACAAATTGATATGAACATCATTCATACTCATGTAGGTGAACCTATCTAAACATTCAATCATCATTAAAACAGGTAAAATACAAATCAAACTCTGAAAAAATCATTTCAGTAAGAGTATCAGTTGGGTATCAGGCCTTAGGGAAATTCAAGAATTTGAAATCAATAAACCATCAAAATTGGAATCTAACAAGATCATTATTTAGCACACATGTAGGTAAATCTAAACTAAACACTAACATCACAAAATCAGTTTAAAATACAAACTTAAAACCCAAAAACTGAAACAGTGAAGGGGTTTCAATGCGTATCAGATTTTGGGAATCTACAATGAATTGAAACTAATTTAATCATCTAATTTACAAATAAAAGTTGGTAATTAGTGTAGCATATGTGTGGGTGTCCTGACAGTCATTTTATGTCTATAAATCACGACACAGGCATGTCCAACACATTGCAAACACGTGGGGTGCACCCAGTGTTGTACAGTGTCGTGCACGTATGCACACGAGTGTAGGACACGACACACGACACTTCGTGTCACGTGCACAGTGGGATAGCCTGACACATGTCCACGACGTGTCTAAAGTGGACACGAACGCACATTTCCGCGTGTCTGTGCGTGTTCAGCCGCCTGCGCGCGACAGCGTGCGGCCAGTACGGGCTCGATTGTGCCGCGTGTACTCAACCATCTGCTCCCAAATTTTGGGAGAATGATGTCAGACATTGCCCCTTGCTCTCCACAAAAAATTGTGTCCCGAAGTGTCCTGTGTCACGAGATATGGACCCCGACAGGCAGGACACAGGCGTAGGATTCGTGCAACGTGTCCAAGGCCAAAAATGTGACACAAATCGACACGAAACCCATAACATCCTTCACAAAAGTTAATACACACATGTAGATCTACAGATCTATGAAATTAGATTTTAAAAATACGAAAATAAATCCCTAAGGGGCATTTTAACAAACACCTATGTTCCTATTATGATACGTGTCCGATACGGACACGAAATGGACACGAATTGTGCCCAAATCTTGGAGACAGCTAGAGAATCCTTAAACCTAGCCCTATATGCAAAGAAAATAGGAAAAACAATGGGTTTAAATGGTTTACCTATTGAGTGTCAATACTCAAAAAAGCTTCAAATGGAAGGATTCCAAATAGCGACTCCCAAGCTCCAAATGGCATACAAACTGAGGTGAACCTCCAAAATTAGTAAACAAACAATAATTAGATCCTAATGCAAAAGACTAGGGTTAAAAGGAGTTGAAATGAATTAAATAGGATTTTAGGGGAATGGAAAATTACCTCTCCTTCCAAATCTAGGTCAAGAACAAAAGAGGCAAGAACACATTAAGAAAATACTTATAGGCAAGGGAAAACCCTAATTGTGGCTGCCATGGGTGGGTTTGGTTTGGTTTTGGGCTTAAGTCATGGGCCTATGGCTTAATTGAAAGTCATGAAATTGGTAAATCATAAGTCATTGAGTTAAATCATAAGTCATTAACCATTTCACTTAAACTCAACCTTCCTACTTCAAAACTAATTTCTAATGACTAAAAGTAGGTTAACTTAAGTTAGACTAGGGTCACCATAGCTGGGGTTAGCTTCTAGGCTAGTCCACAAGCCTCAACTAGTCAAGTCAAAAATCACAATCACCAATCCAATAATTAATCAAATTATTCTAATAAGTAAAATGACCAAATTACCCCTAGGCTAAAAATGATAAATAGATATTCCAAATCACAGGGTTAGGCTCTAGGTCAGACAGTCTCTACGGTTTCTCTAGCTGCACATCAAAATCATAAGTCATGATTTTTAAATAGTTTTAAATGATTAAAAATCACCAAAAATTATATTATTATTTAAATATCATAATTAAATAATTAAAGACACAAAATTTCAAAAATACCCTCATTTAGAAACTTGGGTGTTACAAGTCTACCCACCTTAGAAAAATTTTGTCCTCGAAATTTAAGATGGTAGTATTCCTTCTAGGTCAACATAGTCAAGGGTCAACCACTAGTCAATTTCTTAACATCTAAGTACTTGGTCATCAACTGGTCAACTGCTTAGGATTTTATCTATGCTAGCTATCTAAGTGTTAGCAACTAGAGATTAGCAAAAGGAAAACTCTATAATAGGCTAGCACTTAACTTTCCAATCCTATCAAGTCACCCATAACTAAATAACTATAAGCTAAGCACACCAATCCCAAATACCACATATACATAAGCTCAAGAACAATAACCCATCACATATATCATAAGTATATCATATATATATATATATATATATATATATATATATATATATATATATAAACCTGATCATCAAGGGTTAAAGTAGACTAAACTTATAAGGGACTGAACAAATGCTTAGAACTAGGCTAAGGATGAATGGTCTGAAACATCAATGTAGGAAAAAGGGAATGATGCCAAGGAGACTAAATTTATAAGCAAAAAGGATAGGATATTTGGGTCCACTTGTAAGTTAAAGTGAAAGGAAACCTGCATATGGAAAATGAACTAATGCTCAGGTAGAGGCTTTGGAAGACTGAACCAACAATGAAATAAAGGATTTGGACATTTATCTGGACATGTAGGCTAACCAGATATCATCTGTATCTATAAATGAAAGCGGACAGAACAATGATCAAGGAAGAACTCTTATTAACAACCCACATTATATCCCAATGTATACAACTATCCAAGTGGACTGAACAACCATGCCCAAGAAAAGTTTGAACTCCACTATAGGGCAGGTACTACAGGTTATAATGAAGGGTATTGCAAGGCTATCAATAAAGTAAAATGCTAAGAGATGTAGTATGTCACCATGTACAGAAGTAAGGATGAGTGCAGACCTCTAATATGTATGATACTGACTCTCCAGATGTGCAGAATATGATAAGTGGTTGATGGTTATATTGGTGAGTCAATAATTGGGGTCTGAACTATGGTCCAGTGAAATCTATAATACAACATGGTAGGTAATGATAGTTGAGTGCAGTGAACAACTTGTATAAGTCTAAACCGAAGGAACAGGGTATCTGGTGAAGGGTCAGCATACTGCCTATAAAGGTTGATCAAACATGATTGAACTCAACACAAAGAGAACTTAACTAAAATAGAAAACTGAACCAAATATAGGCTAAACAACATGTCAATACCCTATACAACAATGGCCTATAGATATCAACCAACCCATATCCCAAATGCCAATATCATCTGTAATCTATATGTATATATAGACCTCTCAGTCGTAGGAGAACTACAACTATACTGAAGGACAGGCGCAGGTCATGGGTGCCTTACTGTAAAAAGGTAAGGGAAAATAATAACAATCACCAAGGCTGTAAGGCATACTAACATCCTATATGTAAACTGGTTGGTATTATAAATAACAGGGAAATCATTTACAATAGGTTACTATTCTAATACCAATGCTAACTATCATCTCTAGGGTACAGACACTCTACAAGTCATCATATCATTATACTATGAAAGAACTACATATGAATAAGCTCTACAAAACTAAATATCCCTACTCCTAAGTTATTTGATGATGGAATACAATTTTATAACAACAGAAGGGTATGATTATCATATGCATCTGTCCAAAATCATGTTGTTCAGAGTCTTCGTCATGTTAGTGAGCAAGGCTACGATAATCACAGAGTCCTTGACTAAGGTACATACCTCTAGGTTCATGGTATTTAAAATTTTCGTATTGCCGTATGCGACGGTAAAAACCTAAAATTCCCACACCCGAGAAATACGTCCAAAATCTGACTATATGTCCTCACTATGCCAGCTAATATGACTATCGAAGATTTTAGATCCCATAACTGAGGTGACCTAGCCCATATGATTTTCTCAGAAGAAACAAACATAACTCAAGAACAACAGAACAAAATTGATCAGTCAACAAGGAACAGATGGGGTCATATTTTAAGATTGTTATAAGAGACAATTGCAGAAATGGAATCGAGAAGAACGGAACCTGCAGCAAGATCTCCAATGGCCGGTGCATCCTCGACAGTCCTGGCGAAAGCTCACCCTTGCTGGTTTCCACTGACCTGCTGCTGATGCTGCATGAACCGCTGCCGTTGAGAGAAATCGGGAATGACGGAGAAAAAAAAGGTCTCTGTACAGGCAGAGGTGCACCTCCAATGTAGCAAAAATGCCAACCTGAGTCGGCACAACAGAAGCTGCGGTCTCGAGGCCCTGTTGAACAGGACGAGAGGTGGCCAGCCTCTCGATAGTATCTCCCGGACCGGAGCGATGAGATCGTGTCTCCATAACCATCATGAAGACAGATCAAAACAAGAAGCAATTACTGAGAATGAAGCAAAAAAAATCAAAGGAGGACAGTTTATATTCAAGGAAAAAATAATAAGCAACAAATTTAGATAAAAGGAATCTGATTAAGAGTTTTTTCTAGTGTGATTGAGTACCCTCAAAATATCCTAATCCTACTACATGCTGTAGTGATACTCTAGTTCGAATACCACTACATAAACTCGACCTGCATGGGCCACTACTAAAAATGTGTCACTACCCGCACCCTAGAGTAAGGACACGAGACATGGGTACGTCCAGCCTACGCCGCAGTATCGGCGATAGAACGTTGTCCTATGTCAATCATATAACAATATATAAGGTACCTGTACAGTATATACACTCTGAATGGAGGTGACATAGCAATACAGTCTCAATCACATCTAAGGTAGAATACGATAAAAAGATAGATAGATATAGAACAAAATGAATCCCCAGAGAAACAATCAGATAGAAGTCTAAGTGAGTAAGATAACATCTCCATAAACATCAGATAAATCAGATAAAACAAACTTCCAGTATATACAAGAATGTATTAATGAGAAAGACAAGGTAAGAGTCTAAGCTAGCAGTCTAAACCACTGGTGGTAGATCCTCTACTGCAAGTGGGTCCAAGTCACAAGTGTTGTCTAAAGTTGCACCATAATGGGTAGACACCAGAGCCTCATCATTCTCTGTAAAATTTTTAACAGGTCCAGTCAGGACAGGAGCGAGCACAATACATCTCAACAAATCATAACAGGATAGGAAATATAATCATGCTAGAGAGTAAGATACATGAACTGAAGAATAATATAATATAAAAGAGAGAGAGACTGTAAGTAAATATCTACAATATAATAGAGAACTAATCAGTGACTAGTGATTCAGAGTACAAGATAAACATGTGAACAGCTGGAGGGTGATTCATGACTATACTAAAGAGGTGATTCATGACTATTCTACTTTGGAATTATTCACATGTTTATTTATACTCCTCCATCCCCAATCAATACACAAGGATCCAGTCAAGTTACGTTAAGATTCATGACTATACTACATTGCCCATAAAGGGTGATTCAAGAGTGATTCATAAAGATTCGTGAAGGCTCTGTGATTCATGAGAGTACAGGAATCACAAGATAATACATAAAGATTCATAAAAATAGAAGCATGAGATACATGATATAAGTGAAACACACGAGACAAGAGTATCTGATGCTTCCGAGGGGAATAACATCTCATGAAGGGATCCATATAGTACCAATCCGTGTTACCAACGTGTCAACATCAAGTAAAGTAATCTAAAGAAGGAAATATAATCCTAAATAAGATATGAAATGTTCAGAGAATGTATTCGCCTGGTATCCTGAATATCTAAAGAGAATATACTGTACGAGGAGTGGTGTCTGTCTCCTATAGAATAGTACAAGTCAATACATGTCTAAAATAATAAAATAGACTGCTATAATGCATCTAGATGATGTTTGGGTTCAATCTAGGCTAAAGTCAACCTTTGGTCAACTCTAGTCAACCCTAACAATCAAACTAGGTCAACTCTAGTCTAGTTAGGTCAAACTAGGTCAAACAAGGTTAAACTAGGTCAAACAAGTCTAGGTTGGTCAAACCTAGGCTTAACAAGTCAACCTAGGGTCTCTAACCAATTATCATACAAGTCACACTAGCCTAGTGATACACAAGTGTATCCACGCCACATGCCATAGGTTATCTACATAGGCCATGGGCCAAATCATATATCGGCCAATACCCATAACAATTCCATATATCTAATACACATTATCTACATAGGCAAATGCAATAATTGTATTACCTTACACATATCGTATTACACATTCACATATTCACTAGGTTAGATATTATATATATATATATACACACACACACATAGAAAGGAATATGTACTCAAGGTAAATGTGTGTGTGTAGTGTATATGAGAGTGTGAGTGTGTATGTGTAGTATTTCCTGTGTGTGACAGGAATACCATAGTGTGTGTGTGGTGGTTGAGTGTGGCATGTGTGTGAGGGTGTGAGGGTGTGAGGGTTAATTAAGAAAACAGTAGTGTGTGGCTTTGTGTTTGTTCCAGATTTTGTGTGGCTGTGTGTGTGTGTTATCAGTGACAGGAAATAGAGTAGGGTGTGTGTGTGTGTTTATGTGAGGTTGTAACGCCCCAGTCCTAAAATACTTGGAACCAGATACGTATCATGCCAGCTGCATACATATGAAGCACACTCCAATATATGGAAACCTTGTATGTATACATAAGCTGTCAAATGCAGTAATCCAAGACAAACTAAATCTCATCCATAATAAAAAGAATAATAGTATAAAATCAACTTGAATATTTATGGTGCAATCGTTGGGCGGAGACAAAGTCCATTACCAACTATCAAAAGGAGATAAAGTATACATAAAAATGATCCATGAAAGTATCAAGACGAACCAAGAGCGATCATATTCGAAGAAATGTAGATGCCCACATTCTTGGCTAGAACACCTGCAGTAACCATGAAAGCACATACCTGGAGAGATAACCAGGTCCTCAGAGGGACGTAGCAAGATACATGAAGAACATGCCATTATAACTGTATAAGTAAAAATACTATAAACTGCAACACAATAGGGTTCCTAACCATCTAAGTGATATGCATTTGGAGGACAACGTTCTACGCAGGGGTTGTAACGGATTCACACAAGCAAGTAATAAAGAGTGGCCGTCAAGTAGCGCTCATCCGAGACACTATCGGCCGGACAGCATGTAGTGCTCATCCGAGTCACTATCACCCATAAATGTGTAAAAAGTAAATGTAGCCCCTACGCTAGTAGCGGTCCCCTCCCTCCAATAATACTATACATGCATCGTAACCACGACACACCAACACGTGTCATTTCTACAACACGGGTTTATAATAGATAACTGTCAAGTCTTCTAACATACATCTATTGACAGTTATTCCTACGCATGGGCACGGGTGATCAGCCAACACGCAAGTGACCACTACATGATAGTCACAACTTACACACAACTCGTGATACAATCGTGACAAAGTCAATGACATGCATCCTATTGACGGAAGTCTCTTAACTCTAGGTCCACAAGCAAAAAAAAAAATAAACAAGGAATATAGATACAATAAATGAAATAAAATGCAACTAAATATAAGTAGTAAAGATGGCAAGGTATCTTGCGTGAGGTTATGTGCAAAAGGGAATAATCCAGTAGCTCGAACCGGCAAAATAAACAAAGCAATAAAAGCCAAATCCCGCAGATGACTTCGGATGCTGCAATAAACATCACGAACGAGTTTGGAATAAAAGATATGTCTCGGAAATGCCTATCCATAAGTTAAATTCTGGAACAGGGGAAAAATCGTAAATTTGGGTCAAAACGATGTCCGCCGTTGGACCCGCTTTGCACCGAAATACGCGCCAGAACCTACGGTCTCTAAAGTCGTCAAACTATATGTCTAAAAATTTGTTTTAATGAGATGAACCCAATGGTATGTCCAATTTTGGATTTCGGTGGGCCGTGCACAAAATCGCCCGTTGAGTAGGATTGTGGGCCCGTCAAAATAGCGTCCCGATCAACTGTCTAAGAATCGGACCAAACTTGGCTCACAGGACCAGAAAAATATTTCGAGTCCAATGGCGTAAATTTTGTCGCGACTTGATGAGTGTGCACAAAGTTATGACTTAATTTACAAAGGGTCGATACGGGGTATCTCGACGGATACGCACTGATTTCGTCGCGCACATGCAACGAAATCGGGTTCCGTCAGTTCCCACACGTCGATAACATCCATACGTGCCTTTTGATACATATAGTGCGCGACCACGTCGCCCGGTTTGTCGGGGCACACGCCGTATCGGGTGTTTTTCCACTTTTTGAAAACAGAAATTAAAATTTTTCGTAAAACTTTAACAACGTGTAACTTTTTACACACTAGATGAAAAGTGAATCCAGAAGGTGCGTTACAATCTCGGTTATGTTGTTATTCTCTGACTTCAATTAGTTTTTACAAAATCCTATTGTACAGAAAGAAAAGTGGCCGACAAGTTGGTGTTTTAAAACAATTTTTAATATTCCAGAAAAGTGGTTTTTCTCTAACTTTGCCTCGATTTTTCGAGCAAGTTGGATGGCCATGTCGAAATCCACCTGGAGGATCTCGAAGAGGGTCAAGTCTACTTTCCAGAAAATCTTACGGATCGAAAATCGGTGCTACGAGTAAAAAGTTACATCATCGGGAAGTAGGGTACCTTGAGTGGAAAAACTGCTCCGTGGATGACGAGGGGCTGACTTTCGATGCTCCGTTCGTCGTGCACAAAACTCCGTCGCTGGTGAAACGAACTCGTAGGCGAAGAGGGTATGATCAACAGCAACTTTCGTTTTGGAAGTCTAGGGTTTTGAGGTTTGTGGAAAAAGATGTATTTATATCCACTCCTAGCCAAAACCTAATACTAATAAGTTTAGTTTTAGGGAATCTCACGGGTTGGGTTCAAATTCGTGAGCTTTGCTGCTGTGCAAAAATTTTGGGTGGGGAGGGGCCCGCCCACTTTATGTGGGTGGGTTGGCTTTGTTTTTTTTCTTTTTCTTTTTCTTTTCTTTTCTTATTCTTTAAAACTTTTATATATATAACTATATATATATCCAAAAATCTATCTAAATCCAAATAACACTTTAAATGACACCATAACCAAATATTTAGTATATTTAAATATATCTACATATATATATATAAATTCCATTCACAATAAACCAACTCAACATATTAATAAAAATATTTAAATAGAATAAACATGTTTAATAAATCTCCAAAAATAAATTTAATAGTAATAAATTAATAAAATCGTCCCAATGAGTGAACTCATACCGTACACCCTCATCCGAGTCCAGAAATTGTAAAGTTTTATATAATATTATTTTATTAATAAAATATAGATTTTTGTACCCAAAGTCAAAAATATTCAACAACTTCTAAAAATAATTTAAAAATATTTGTACATACACAAAATATTTCTATATGGTCACCTTAGTCACCCCACATGCTCACATGGGCTTAAATTTGGTTCGGGCCCTGTTCGGACTGAATTGGCCAAACCGGGTCATCAAAAAAAATAAAACCATAAATTGTATAAATGCATTTTAAGTCTAATAAACTAATAAAAAAATAAATAAATAATAGGGGTTTTACATCCTACCCAACTTACAAGAATTTCGTCTTCGAAATTTAGGAATAATAGGATAGATAGGGTTTGGGGATATGAAGAGTTCATCAATACAAAAATATAATTAAATTTTGGAGGAGGCGATAAAACGACGTTCAACACTACCATGCAATAGAAAATTTTGGAGTCGATATATACAAAAATATATCATGATTAGGGGATTGAATAAGGGTTGCTAATGAATGTAACAAAATTTTGAATATCCAATTTAGAGAGTAATAAGGAATTGAGTAGATCAAAGAGAATAATTTAGACATTTGGGAGATGCGGTTCCTAGAGAGAGACTGGAGACTAATCGCCTCGATTGAGAGTTTGATTTAAGTGAATGATATAAAATCATTCTCGAGTGCTCAAGAACAATTGGAAGGATACGATAATAATTCTAGAGTTGAAAAATGAGGGGTAGTTAAAGGCGAGGATTCAGCCACATGAGTCGGTCGGTGGCTATCTACATTTGTGTATAATAAACCGATTGGGCAACCAAAGATGATACCTTGAGTTTATCTAGCAAGTACAGTGCCTTGTCTTTCCAAAATAAGTGAAAGACAAGAACAACAAAGGTTTCAAAGACGGTGTTATATATTGAGTACGAATTACGGGGTTCATAGGCGGCAAAAATAATTCAAAATAGAATTGTCAAGGCTGTCGCGGATGAGACTCTAAGGCAAGTTTACTATGTCTCCATCCACGTAGAATAATATGTGATAAATGAAGCAAAGTACAATAGGTTGATCAGACCATCATGTACCGGTTCTGATTAGACAATATGTTAGTGGGTGCACCCAATAAAATATGTCATGATCAAGCTTGATAACGAAATAAGCTTGCAAAACTGAAGCTACGTTAGCAGCGTGAGATAGTCAAAATATGAGCACGGGAGGTACTGATGAAGGAAAATTTAAATAGTCCCAGATCTTTTAAAATCAAGGCTCGCCCAAAGTTTGGGCCTATACAGTTGTCCTAGTATTTCTTCATTTATGGCTTGGTAGACTAGATAAGGTAGGGTCCTCTGAATTTATAATCTAAGTGAACTTACTAATGTGGTTCACATGGAAAAAGGTTTGTTAGGTGGTGAGGTATTCTACCCAACTTACAAGAGTTAAGCTAGTAGTGTGATGGGACAATGGGTCAAGCAATCAAGATAAAGCACAAATTTAAGCATTTACGGAATTAAGTAGAACAAAATCACATATCGGTCGAAAGAATTCAGTCGAGATGGAATCCCTATCCGTGGTCAAAAATTTATCGGTATCATGGTAAAAGTTATAGTTTAGCCATTTTGATCAGAAAGTCATATCATGAAAATAGTGTACAAGGAGATGTGTTCTAGTGGGACATGATATATCTACATGAAGGTGGACTTGTCTAGATCATACATATAAAATTTATTGGAAGGAAAAGTCTAGTGTTATGCTCCAATTATCCAAGTCACGGTAAGGGACGCCAAAAGATCAAAAATAGAAGGTGGGAGTTTACGAGGTGATAATTAATGCACAAAAAATAAAGAAGATCAAGTTAAAGCATGAAATAAAATTAATTAAAGAATCCAATAAAAATAATTTAGGAACACAATTCCGGAAAGAAGATAGTCTTCTAGATGAATACAGTTAAGGACCATTATATCATTATTCAAATTGCAAATGGGTTAGAAGGTCGCAATTAAAAGATCTAGAATTGAAGGAATGTCGAGTAAGCCGAGGTGGAAATTGTTTTACTTAACAAAATGCCTAAAAATCGGATTTTGAAAATAAAACGAGAAAAAGTACAAGAAGTACAAATTTGATTCTGGGAAGTATTGCTATGGAAGTCTGATCTGTAAATGATCAATTTGTTCCTTGGACCATACGACGATGATGAAGATCACTGCTAAAAGATGAACAATTGGAAGAAATAAGTCACCAGAAAGGTATCGACGCACTTGGGCACTGATGGCGAGGCCGAATGCTTTCCTGCTTTGCTTCACTCTGTTCTGGAAGAAAAGTTGAAGAAGAATGCTTCGAAAAATCAAAGTCTCTGGGCTCTGATCTCTATGTATTCTCTTCTTTCTCTCTGTCTGTCTATATGAGAAAAATCAGTCTATTTATAGACTTGGCTTCTTATGCGTAAAAACTCAGCAAAAGTTTCGTCTTTACGCTAACAACTGCCACCCATGACCGAAGTCATCCTTTACATACGTTGACACGTGTCCCATCATTTCAATAAGAATATGATGCACGTATACACGTTCTTCGAGATATGTGGCATGAAAGCCATGTAGGCAAACCACGTTCTGAATTGGAATAGGGCGTAAAAATAACCCAAATATACCCTGAGCGTAAAGTAGTAGACTAGGCGTATAATAGCCCTGATGTAGACTTTCTGCGTAAAGTGGTTGTTAAATAACCTTGAGCATAAAAGTAGCCCAAATAAACCTTACGCACACGTCAACCGTTGAGCGTAAAAACTCGTATAGTCTCCGTGCGTAAAAGAAGCCATATTATGAGCGTAAAGTGGCTCAGTCCACATACTAAACGACAAATGGGCCTCTGTGTAGAACAAATTCCTTTGATTTCTGTGATATATGCCATCATTAAATTTTCATGTCAGACTTTGTATTAAATGCAAGACTTGACAGCTTTGTCCAGCGTAAAAGTGGCTAGCCTGTCTTGGGCGTAAAATCATTAGCTTTGACCCGGGCGTAAAATAATTAGCCTGCTTCGGGCGTAAAGTGATTAGCCGCTCTTTGGCGTAAAGTGGATCGATTTGAATGGAATGATCCTTATCTTTGACTCATTCTTATGAAGTACTTTTTATGCTCCTACAAGACCCCCTTCAAAGTTTTCAAATATCTTCAAAATTTGAAACACTTTGAACAGAAGCGTAAAAGTTGAGATTTGACCAGTAAGCGTAAAATTCGGGATACTCAACAGTCATCCGCGTAAAAGTGGGGATATCCAACAGTCGGCATAAAATCAAGAGATAGTGTCGGTCAACACTTAACCGTCACAATAAATTTTTTTTCTCGAAACTTTCGAATGCCTTTTTACCTCCCCGAGTTTGCATTAATAATGAGCAGTTTCCCATAAGGAATATGAAGAGTTGATTTGATTGTATAAATAAAGAGGAATTCTTTATTCTTGCCATTCATCTTCATGGCGCCAAAGAAAAAGATTAACAATGAAGAGGATTCTAGCTCCAGGCTTGATTTTGAGCGAGCACGCAATTTTGTAGGGTGCTTTGGACTGACTCCAGCAGTCTTCAGTCGCATCGATGGTGGTTGTAACACCCAGTTTTCCAGAAGAGGGTAATTTTGAAATTTTGTAATTATAATTATTATTTAATGGTATTTATTTCATGTTATGATTTTTAGTGATATTTAATTATTTTTAAACTATTTAAATTCATGACTTATGATTTGGTGTCTTGCTAGTGTTCATTTCCAGACTGAGGGGTATTTTAGTCATTCTTTATAATTTTAAGAATTATTTGGGATTATTAATTTTTATTTAAATTTATTAGAATTTATTGAATTTATGAGAATTTTTAGGAATTATTTGTGATAATTTGAACTAGGTTGACTTTTGACTAGTGTTGACTTTGTAGACCTACCTAGAAGTTAACCCTAGTTAGTGGGTCATGGTTAGGTCAAGTGACTCTAGTCTAACCTAGCCTAGCACTTGGTTTAAGTCATTTTAGCAATAAGAATTAGAAAGTCATAAGTCATGGTTTGTGATTTTAGAACCTTTATTTAGCTCATAGCCTTGTAGTTTGGCCCAAAGCCCAAGACAAATTCCAAAAACCTAAGCCCTAGACTAAGTGGCCAGCCACCATATCATCCTTGGGAACAACACCCTATAAATATTCTCCTAGTTTTTAGGGTTGTCTCTTTTTAGGAAAGCTCAAGCTTGAGGAAAGGTTTGTTTCTATTTCTTTTAATCCCTACAAATCCATTCCTCTTCCTTTTTCATTCAAATCTTCTCTATTAGGTTCTAATACACCCACTCTTGCTGCTACTGAAGTTTCATTTCAGTTTGTGGTGGTTTGATTGAATTGGGACATCAAGGAGAAGAGTTATTGAAGGGGGGTTCTTATTGAAAGTTCAAGTATAGGTAAATTCCTCACCCCTCCATGAAATTTCGATTTGCTTACATATTCAGGAAGCCCTAGGGGTCCCCTAAGTGTCTGCATTGGTGTCGTGTCGGGTTTCATGAGTTTCGTGTCCATTTGGACACGTATCAGGGGTAGGACATAGGTGTTTGTCGAAATGCCACTGAGGGCATTTCCATTGTTTTTCTGAAAAGTTTTTGATTGGAAAAATAGGTTTTATGATTGCTTATGGATTTCTTGTGTCGTGATGTGATTTTCGAGTCGTGTTGAGTCTGCATAGACATGTGACACGTGGTCGCACACGCGCGTGCACAGGCACTGTGCGTGCCCTACTGCTCGGGCGTGATTGTGACACGGACACGCGTCGTGGACACTTGAAACTTGACACACACCAAGGGGCAATGTCTGCCACCCCGTGTGTCAAGTTGCACGAGCTCTCGTGTCGTGTCAAACATGCACGAGCACGTGCACTGATTCGTGCACTGTTGCAGTCGGCTGATATTTGAGCACTGACACGCGCATCTTGTATCGTGTACACGCGACGAGGACACGAGACAGGGTGTCCTATCACTAGACCTAGCCTAGATGAACACATGGACACAATCTCGTGGGTCGTATCGCTTTGTGTCGTGCACACGATCTAGGAGAACACGTGCACGCTGATTTCTGAATACTGTGTCCTGTGTTGCTGTTTTGGATTTTTATTGATTGGACACATTTGTGTCCATTTTTATGGACACAAACATATCACTTAGCACGAGTGCAATATGTTTATGTATTACCAACCAATAGTTCATCATTTAATTTGATTTTGATTATCAATTCCCCATTTCCCCTATTCCTAAAACTGTGAAATAGTTCCCTGTTTAACTATTTTCCCAGATTTTGAAATATAAGTTTTAGCATCATTTTAACCCATTAATTACTGCTAATTGCATGTAATTTAACCCCTAACATGTATTCCTATGTATTATCTAAATGTGTGAGGAATTTGGGGCCAATTTGGTGGTTGTGTGACTCTAAAATTGAGATTTAAAGTGATGGACTGATTTCTGGGTTTTAATGTTTCGAATTGCTAGTTATCACTATTGTGACACTGAACACAGGTTTAGATTTTGTAAACTAAATTCTTGTAACATGCCACCTTGTTTGACACACACACACTCTACAACAGGAACCATTGACACACTAACACTGTTAACTGAAAACTGTTTTTGGTGCACTGTTTTGCTATACCACACACACACACACAATTTCATCTACACACAGCCTCATATTCATATCACTTCTCACACACACACTCCACTGCTTTCCCTTTCTGTTAGCATACACACAATTATATCAATGTATCACTTCACTGATATTCCTGTATACAGGTTTACCTACACACTAGAACACATGAGCATATTTCACTTTCCTATTCTCTATATGTGTGTTGTATTATAGAGAGAGTGTTTTGTGTGTAGAGAGGGTGAGAGATGGTGGAGAGTTTGGGAGGGGGCAGGACAGCCCAGGTCAGTCCCACACACCCTCATGAACAGCCATGTAAATCAGTCCCCTATTTTCCCTTTTGAATCACCCCTATAGTAGCCACTTAGTTGGCCCTCTAGCAGTCCATGGTAGAGCCAACATTGGTCCACTCATTCACCCCATGGCAGTCCTCAAACCAGCCCCAAATGGCCCTTTGTTAGCCCCAAAAACCTGTCATGTATAGTCCTGGTTCAGCCCTCAAACTTCCAGTCCATATGCCAACCCATGTAGCTGTCCAGAACATGCCACAATTCAGTTCTTTACACCCAAACTTCAGTTCCCCAGTGCCACTCAAAATCAGTCCCTAACCTAGCCTCAAAACAGCCATTGAACCCCCACATGGCAGTCTAGAAACTGTCCCCATAGCTTCCATAAACCAGTCATTGATATGCCCAACATCCTGTCCTAAACACCCTATTTCCTGTCCTGTGTAGCGCCATTGGACTGTCCTAATAACAGTCCATATTAGCCAAGTATTGGACCCTCACTTGGCTGTCCCCATAGCCATGCAATACCAGTCCCTAACAGTCCTAAACACCCTCCAAGCCACAAATGTTTTAGCCTTGTATCCCTCCATCCTTCCTTCATTCATTCCTTCACTCAAAGTCCCCCATTACAGTCTCAAGTTTCAGTCCACGAATCAGTCCCTTTCTTGTGTGTGTGTGTTTGTGAGAGAGATTAGTGTGGTGAACCTAGGAGGATAGGTGTATGTGAGCCTATATATATATGTGTTTATATAAGAGTTAGATAAGTATTTATATGTATGAAAGTTATATATGTTTTTGTGTTGTGGCCTTATATTGAGTTGGTATGTGAGTGTGGATGAGAGATATGGATGTGTGTTTAGGAGCTAGGGGTATGTGTAGGGGAGATACAAGTGTGAGCCTATATGTATATTGGTATAGGTGTGTGTGAGTTTACATATTGTGTTTATGAGTGTAGGGGATATATGAGTATGGTATCATGAGTATTGTGTGTGGTTGAGAGTTGGGTAATTGTGAGAATGGTGCAAGGGTAAAGAATAAGGTAATGGGTAATAGATAACAAATACCATAAGATGACTTAGATTGACCTAGTTTGACTTGGATTGATTTCCTGTGACCTTGTTCGACTTGATTGCCCTAGTGTGACTCAGTATGACCTAGTATGACCTAGTTTAGCTTGGTGTGACTTAGATTTGACCTAGATTGACCTAGATTCATTTAGAATGTATTGTAATGCATCTTATTATCATTTTTCAGACTCATAGTGACTTGTACTGTTCTATAGGAGACAGACACCACTCCTCGGACAGTATATTCTCTTCAGACACTCAGTTACAGGCGAGTACATTCTCTGACCGTTTCATACTTGTATGGATTTACATTCTTGCTCTAGATTACTGTACTTGATGCTGACACGACTGTTATTACGGATTGGTACTATATGGATCTTCTTTTGAGATGTTATCTCCTTGTATTCACTAAATACATATTGTGACGTGCGTTTCACTTCCATATTGTATTTATTGAATACCCATATCCTTGTATACTCATTGTGCATATTGTACTCTCATTATCTTATGAGCCCCAGGGATAGACCATTATATACTATTGTATAACATTGTACATCCATTGTATAATATTGTACACTATTGTATAACATAACGTAACTGGAGTAGATCCTTGTGTATTGATTAGGGAGGGGGAGTAGAATTGGTTATGTACTCAAATCCTATTGTACAATATTGTATAACTATTGTATATGTCTATTGTACACCCATGTACAATGGAGTTACCATTGCATTTTCCTAGCCCGTTTACATAACCAGATTGTACTATAAAATCACATGTTCCTTACAGTTCTTACTTATCATATTTAGATATTTCCTGTTATCAAATCTCTACTGTTTTTCTATATCTTCTTCTTTCAGCGTTTCATGTACTTTACTCTATTGCATGCTTTATATTTCCTAACTCGATATGAACTGCGTGAGATGTTTTGTGCTCGCTCCCGTCCTGACTGGACCTGTTGAAAATATTACAGAGGATGAGGAGGAGGCCTGTATAGACACCTACTATGGGACAGCTGTAGATGACATGTGTGACCCAGATTTCCAGCCTGATCCACTAGCTTAGAGACTGAGGCTCCCTAGTCTAGGTGTTACAATTTCTGTCTTCTGAGATCTGATTGTATATATATTCTTTTATTTCAGTATTAGAGACTTGTATTTGAGTTGGATGTTCTGTTTTGTATGGCAGTAGACACTTAGACTCTTTCTCTCTGATTGTATCCTGTGGATCTTTTATTCCAGTATCTATCTATCTTTTATTTTCATCATTCTGCCTTAGATGTGATTGAGACTGTATATTGTTATGTCACCTCCATTCGGAGTGTATATACTGTACAGGTATCTTTATATTGTTAGATGATTGACCTAGGACAGCATTCTACCGCCGACACTGCGGCGTAGGCTGGGCGTTGTTACGTTCTCGTACCCTCACAGTGGGTGCGGGTCGTGACAGTGGTCCTCCAACTGCGTATGAGGGATCAGGAGATGCAGAAGCATTTTTTAATTTGATGCGTCGCTCCGGGATTCGCAACATACACGACTTAGGTGCCTCCCTTCGTCAGCCCAACGAAGGAGAGAAAAAATAATATTCCATGTATTACGACTCTTTTATGTGTAGGGGTCCACTCCCCCCTTTTTATAAATAAAATCTTGATGTTAATCTCATCTGTTGGTACATAGAATTGTTCAACACTTCTTTAACTGCATTTATGGTTGTTTTTTCTTAAGAGAAACAAAACAACACGTGGCATCTGCTTTGTGGTCACGAGCGCCTATCTAGTAGGATCTTGTCCCGAAATAGACTCATGCCAACCGTTTCCTCAACCCTTATAAATAGCTGAGTTTAGAGAATGTTTTATACATCCTCATTCTCATTGTCATTTTTCTGGAGATAGCTTTCTGTCTCTTTGCAAGAATTCACTCTTCAACAAATGATGATCCTTTCTGATATCGTTCTTCTGTACGCTCGGTCACCAGATATTGATTCAACCAGAGTCGAACCATTTGGCCTTTATGGTAAGTTTGGTCATAAACCATTGTTTGCCTTTGATCTTTTTGTTGAAAAACAGATACTCACGAGCGTAAATCCTTGATAGATGTAGAATCTCATAGGAAAGATGCACGGGCGTAAAAAGCTTTGTTGAATAATATACCCCTGAAACGTTGGCGTAAAAAGCCTTGTTGAATGAGGAGCACATGAAACAATAGCGTAAAAGCCTTGTTGAATAGGGTGCACATGAGACACTGGCATAGAGAGCCCTGTTGATTGAATGCTCATGAATCACGGGCCTAAAAACATCAAGCGTAAAGTCTTGTTGCCTGTTAAAGATAAAATAAGATGCGTAAACATCTGTTTTCAGTTTTAATTAACTAATACGCGTCTCATGATACTTCTGTCTAAAACACTTCTTCTTTGTTGTTTTCTGCAGAAGTTTGGCTGAAGAGCTTTTCCAGAACCGGTATTGGCGACTTTGACGCTGTGAGGAGCGTTCTTCTGACATCAACATCAGGGAGCTCATGCGCTTTTGACGCGCAAATCAGACAACTCAGAACTCTTCGTAGGATAGAAGGGTCTTCCTCTGTTGGTAGGAATAGCCTTTATACACGGAGAGTTGGATGGTGGAGTCAACTCTAACCCAAGAAATTGGGTAGTAGAGTTCCTTTTACGACAGTACTAGGAATCGTATCCCAATGCTGGATACATTCCTATCTCCTTTGAGAGGCCGCCACTCCTCCACCAGTTGTATTGGCAGCTACACGTCTTCGGGCTGCCATACTCTAGGATTCTCCTCTCGTCTGAGAGAGAAGACCAGAGTTTGATTCCTTCTGTTCTGGTCGCCATTGAGGCTCAGACAGTAAGGAATTGACACCAACAACGAATCCGATAAAGAAGATCCAAAGAAGAAATAGATCTCGATTAGGTCATTATTGTTGTGTATAATGAAAATCCAAGATTGTAATAGATTTCCATTATGATTTGTAAGAAAGTCTAAGAAATATAATAGACTTTTATGATGAAATGAGAATAGAAATAACAAGTCTTCTACACTCAATAATTTGTATCTATCCAAAAGTAGTATGGACATGATAGATAATAAAGTCTTGTTTTCTGTTTAGAGTATACAATACTATCAGAGGTATTATGGACATGACAGCATATAAGAACTCAGAGAAAAAGTATATTAATATCTATGCAGAGGTCAAATGGAAATGATAGATAAGAAAAGTAAGTGGATTTAATATTTATCCAGAGGTCATGAAAACATGATAAATAACGAATCCCACTTTTTTTTGATCAATTGATAAAATAGAAGATTTAAAATCCCTCTCCAAGGAAACAAGAAATCAGCTTAACCAAACCTCGGTAGCTGGAGAATAAGGAGACAGACGTCATGAGCATATATGTCCATATTAATGGATGAATGAACCAACATAACTTCTCGGGAAAA
The DNA here is from genome assembly GCA_029216955.1 of Iris pallida. Lineage (NCBI taxonomy): Eukaryota > Viridiplantae > Streptophyta > Magnoliopsida > Asparagales > Iridaceae > Iris > Iris pallida. The sequence continues at coordinate 4,911,209 of JANAVB010009800.1, forward strand.
GAAAATATTGATTCAATTTCAAAATGGATGAACCTGATAAAATGAACGGACAGACCTTTTCGGGAATGAAAGGTTGTTTTCAAAGACCAGTTCATCAACAGATCTCTCCTATAAACAGGCGAAAGCTCTTTGTAACTTTTTATTCTTATTTCCACTCCTCTATTGGAAATATCTTCCAAGGATATGCAGCAAAAGAATGAAGTCTCCATAAAGGTTGAGGACGTCATCGAGACACACCTCGTCGAGCCAATTGTGTCAAGTCCAACCGAAGTAAGCGAGAACTCTTCTACGCCCAAGCCATCACAAGATATCCTTGCTTTCTTAGTAGAGCCAAGGAAAACTCCTGAAGAAGAAGCACTGAAGATGGTTGTCTGCAAATTTTTTATGAGTTCTGGCAACGATGCTTTCTATGCATTGGCTGACTATGTATTCAATAAGGAAGGTGAAGGCAATGGCCCTCATCCTTAATCTTTTGTCTTGAACAAAAATAAAAGAAACTTTATTTTCATCATCCTTTTTCTTTATACATAGTACTTCTTAAGAAATTTGCCATTGATTGGCATCATGAGTAGATCTCCATTAGGCTTTGATAACCGATAGGCACCATTAGAAAATACGGTCTCAATTACATAAGGACCTTCCTATTTCGCTTAGAATTTCCCTTTGATTTTATGAGTCATAATCATCGGTCTTCGAACGGCTAATACTAACTCGCCAATCTTGAATACCCTCTCTTTAACTTTACGATTGAATGTTCAAGATATACGGGCTTGATATAGTTCAATATGCTGTTGTGCTTGAAGACGCTTCTCGTCCAATCCTTCAAGTTCTTGGAGTCGTAAGCGATCATTGTTCTCTATAGTTAGCTCATTAGCAATAGCTATTCGAAGAGATGGAATCTGGATTTCCAAGGGAAGAACAGCCTCACATCCATAAACCAATAAAAATGGTGTAAAACCAGTAGGAGTCTGGACTGTTGTTCGATAAGCCCATAAACAACCTCTAAGTTTCTCATTCCAATCACGTTTATTAGAAGAGACAAACTTTTTGAGAAGTTTAATGATAGTCTTATTGAAGGCTTCGGCTAGACCATTAGCAGCTAGATTATAAGCCGTAGAAGCCAAATTTTGAATTTAATTCTTATCACAGAACCGATAAAATGCTTGACTGGCAAATTGTGGACCATTGTCATGAATTATCCGTCGAGGAATCCCGAAGCGATAAATGACATGATGTTTGATGAAGCTGATCACATTAGATGTTTTTACTTCAGCAAGGGGAATTGCTTCTGCCCACTTAGAAAAATAATCAGTTATAGCTAATATGAACCGATGTCCTTTAACAGAAAGAGGGTTAATAGGACCAATGACATTCATACCCCAAACTTCGAAGGGCCAAGAAGCTGCTGTAAGATGTAGAAATTTAGAAGGTTGGTGAATAAAATCGACATGAATCTGACATGCTTTACATCTTCTGGCGTAATCCACAGCATCTGCTATCATGGAAGGCCAATAATACCCCATTCTTCGAGTGCGATCCTGTAATTTCGGACCCGGTTGATGAGCACCACAAACACCATCATGAGCTTCTCGGAGTATTTGTTTGGCTTTACTTTCTGAGAGACAACGCAGCAAGAGTCCATCATATGAGCGACGATATAACATATGTAAAGATGAATCATAATAGTCTCCTTTAACACACGAGGAGTGAGAAATATCGGATTCAATGAATTAGACTTCTTCTGAATCTGATGATTGTGAAGAGCTAGAAGAGAATTCTTCTTGTATATCGTTATTAAATATGTAGGACGGATCATATCCCAATTCATGATGAGTTTTCTGGTAAAACGGATCACCACATAATGGTAGTCGTCTACCTTTTCCTTGATTGAGACCTTGCATAGTTTTTAAATCATATCCCATGTTCTGAATAATTTTGAGAGATTGTTGACTATATCTGTCAATTCGAATTCTTCCTTTATTTTTATCCCTCAAATTATCTGTCTGGGCAACAGAGATATTTCTAGCCAGGCCAAACACAATTTGGCGCTTATTTTTCCTATCAAACGGAACCACGAAATAAGATTCTTTGTGACGTCTATAAGTTACACAAGCTTGCGATGAAGCGACTACAGGAAGAAGATAGGGAAAAGATGTTAGAAACCTTTGAGCATAAGGTCCAACATCGACATGAGGAGGAAAAGAATTTTTCTTATGTATAAGGTTTCCTCTGTGTCTATGTCGTCTTTATATTGATGACTTTGATTATCAGAAGATAAAGTCATTCTTTCAATAAACTTGACAGCCATATACTCGAAAAGAAAATCTTCATTGATATCAAAAAGTACAGAATGATCAGTATTTACATCATTTACAATTTGACTGCTACGCTTTGGATTAATCACTAGTGGATTATCATCCGTCTTTTGCGTAGATTTGCCAAGATTGACAATCAGAGGAGGTTCTGGATCATTCGTACGAAATGTACGTCCTTTGACTTTGATCACAAGAGGTTGAACTTAGCTTTTAACAGAAACATTTACTGATTCCTCAGATGAAGCTTGAGTTCTTCCTTTAACCTTGATCATCAAAGGTTGATTGTTGACAGATTGGGGTTGGATTCGCCCTTTAACTTTGATATTCAAAGGTTGCTCTTCTGGCGGATCTTCGTTAATAGACTGATCTTCAGCAGATGATTGATCTTCAGCCATCTCTTTCACATGCTCTTGTTTGTAGAGCCTTGAGTCGGAAAAATAGGCTTCAACACCTTTGAAAGGATTGATATCAGCAAACTCAGTCTTCACAACCCCTTGGGGATCCACATACTTCAAGCATTGGTGGAGAGTTGAAGGCACAATGTTATGCTCATGTAACCATGGTCTTCCAAGAAGAATATTGTAGGATACGTCTGAGTTAATAACATAAAATGTTGCCATAGTTCGAAGATCACCAATCTGAATCTTCAGACGAATCTTCCCTAGTGGTTTGCTCTTTCCAGAGTTGAAACCAACTATTGTGGTACTAGTGTAAGTCAGATCACTAGTAGGAATCCTCAACGATCTTAGCATACTTTGAAAAATTATGCTAATCGAAGACCCAGGATCAATGTAAATTCTGTCAACTTCAATGGATTCGATATACCCAGTGTAACACAAAGGCCTATCATGCTTGTTATGCTTCAACAGCATATCTTCTTATATGAAGGTGATGTTGGGAATTGCTTCCATCATACTATGACATTGTGGGCATGATACTGGTATATTGTCAGGAGTCTTGAGTTGAGCTAAGCAGGAATCAGCTTGCAGCAAAGCTTCACTCAAAGTTTTGTGACTTTCTCTAGAAAGGCGAAGCAACTCGAAAATAGATAATCTAGCCGGAGTATTAGCTAACTTGGCTAAAATATCAAATTTATAGGGTTTCATCACCACCCCCTGACTGGAAGTAGGCTTCAACGGGACATCGAAGCGTACCGCTTTCTGTTTTCCCTTTTCAACCATAGTAGGAGCAAAAGACGATTGAGTTGATGGTGTTTCAACATTCTCAGCTTCCTTGGAGGATCCCTTATAATCTTTGTGGTACTCTTTTCCAGATCTTGTACCAGCAAAACTTTCTTCTTCAGACTCAGAAGAAGGAAGTACCATATTGTAGGATTTAATCTTCCTTTCCTTAGCCTTCTTCTTGTGAGGATTGTTATGAGGAACCTCAGAACCTAATCCAACAGTGGATTTTTGACTTTGAATTTGTAAAGGAAGTCGTATCCCTTTATCATAATTCAAACCTTCTACCTTTTGAAAATCATAATCCATCTTCTTCATGAGAAGGATAGATTGTTGACTGTACAAGTGAGTAGGCAGTGGACTTTCAACAGAAGAAATCCCTGTAACTACGGAAGAATGAGGAATAACCGTCTCTGTAGCTACGGGAGGAAAAGGATTCGAGATACGAGAAAAAATCCCTGTAGGAGCCTTTTCATAAGCAGCGAAGACTTATTGTGCCCTATATAAGGGAACACTATTCATGGCTAACCACTGCTGATGAGTAAGCTTGAGCTTGGTAGGAGGAGCTAGACTTGGAGGACATATGTTCAATCCTCTCAGTCTATCTTCTAAAGGAGTACCATCCCATAGATGATCCAAATCATCAGGATCTGGAATAACATGAAAAATCATGTTGCAGGTTTTAACTTTCTTACCTTTCTTGAATTTTGAAGTTTTACCTTCATCTTCCATTTCAGGTATTAAGTCAGGATGTACCCACATAATTTCTCCATTCTTTAATGTAAGAGGCAACAATCCTTCATTTTCCTCCTTGGCAGGCGGGATATTCAAAATCTTCATCGTCGCCTTCGAAATTGGGACAATTCCATCTGGTACTTGTTGTGGAGGAAAATCTCGAAATTGAAGAGAAACCATATTGGTTGTAACCGTATGGTCATCATTGGTTAAAGCAATGGCACCACCATTTATCAGCTCTTGGATTTTCTTCTTCAAAACGTAGCAAGCACTGGTAGGATGATTAATGTATCTATGATAGATACAATATTTGGGATTGTCAGTCAGATTCACCTCATTGGGCCTCTTTGGCTCCGGAATTTAGAGTTTGTCACTCTTCACCAGACATTGGAATATCCCTGGGATATCACTTTCGTCAAAAGGGTATTCTTCTTTTGACCTGGAAGATTCTTGATTATTCGGCGTCGTTTTATTCTTGGAAAGATTGACCATAAGAGTGTCTTTTCCTTTCATATTACGATTGCCGGAATTATTACCAGGATTACTTTTCTTTCCTTTATCCTCAGAGGCGAAAATTATCCCATGTTCACGAGCCAACCTACCATTGGTCTCGGTGGAAACTGCTGCTATGATAAACGAAGCCCAATCTGTGAATTGGGAACCCGTGAAGACAGCGATGGATGGTCGCAGATTCATCTTACATGTATCAATCAGCGCTGAATCTGGCATACCAGGGGGCATCTTTAAAGTTGCCTGTCAAAAATGTTCAATAAACGTCCGAGTATCTTCTTTCTCCTTTTGCTTGATTTCTATTAAGGAGGACATGTTCATGTCCATACCTCCTTCATAGAAACAGGAGAGAAACATTGCCTTAAATTCGTCAAAAGACGAAATGCAATTGTCGGGTAAACTACGATACCAGTCGTAAGCTGAACCCGTCAAGCATCCAATGAATACTCTAGTGAGAAGAGCATCATTTTTCTGCAAATGTACAGTCATAATATCAAAGTAATTGATATACTGACTAGGAGAAGCCTTTCCATCAAACAATACCATGGACTGTGGCTTGAATTTCGGTGGAAACGGTACATCATTCCAATGAGGAGGATAAGGTTGCTTAATCCCTAACCTCTGGAGTTGATCCTTTTGCTTCAAAACTTCAAACTGTGCTTTGAGCGCACGCACTGCTTGAATGGCTTCACTGGTTTGTGGAAGCACATTTGATTAAAAAGTTGTCGGTTGTACCGTAATCCCGACCGAAGATGGTACATCTTCTGGATTGATGGGATCTGGAGATGCAAAATTTTGGTTAACAGCAGGCTCTTGGATATTCAAAGGTATATCAACCCCTTGGATATCTTGAGTTGGTGCTGCTGTCTGAACCGGAGTTACAATTGCTGGTTGAGCAGTTTGTTGAGCCGTTATTATCTAGTGCATGCTTTGCATCATGTTAAGCATGTCTTTCAATGATTGCTCAACAGCAGTGAGACATTGTTCTGTATTAACAGATGACGTCTCTGGTTCGTCTCCAATAGCGTAGGATTCAACCTCTCTTGAAGATACAGAAGGATTAGTATAGAAGTATGAATCAACACTATCAGTTTCGGACTCAAGAGATTGAGTACCCCCAGCTTCAGAATCAGAAGTCTGCAATTGTCTTTGTCTTCTTGATCGAGTATTCTGATATACTCCTTCAAAAGAATCAAGAAGTCTGTTGAATTGTTGTTGACCTGGGGTTTGGGACGTGTTCCGTCTAGGACGTCGTCCTCTGTTGGTGTGAGATGCCATGTTGACTGACGCATATGACAACTCATCAGCTTGTTGTTGGGGTGCATTAAAATTTAATCGATCAAAAACTGACCGTCTGGAAGCCGAGCAACAACATTTGATCACAATCTGGTGACACTCACAGTGATGATTTTCTTGGGAGAACATCATGGGAGATTGTCTATTTTTACGCTTTTGCATTAGCAATTCACGTAAATCAGAAGGAGTAGAAGGAGTAGTCTTCTTTATTACATTTGGGGTAGCAAAACGTTTAGTCCCTTGTGTATAAAGAAGATTACTGGCTGTATTCGCAGAACCAAACTGTACATTTCTACGCGTTTGGAGTTTTGTACGCAAATCTTGAGATTTTTGAGCACGAAGGACTCCATTTTCATTGCGTGTGATTTGTAGGTTTGGTACTTTGCGTAGAGCAGTATAAGAAGGCTGTTGGTGTAGAACTGAAGCTTTACCAACAACATTTTTACGCTGTATGCATTTAGGTACATTCACATTAGATGTAAAAACATCGTTGCGAATTTTATCTACACTGTCACAGACAGGAGACTTACCTTTACGCGTAGAGCATAAAAATTGATTATCTACCACATCACAGACGGAAGATTTTCCTTTATGCGAAGAGCATAATTTTTGTGTGTCTACAACGTCACAGACGGGAGACTTATTTTTACACTTAGAAGTACAAGCATTAGAGTCTGCCTCATTACAAATGGGAGACTCGTTCTTATGCACTGAGCGTAAATTTTGGTTTTTACCCACTGGACGTAAAACCTGATTATCTTCACCATCACAGACGGAAGATAACTTGCCACACTTAGAGTACAACGCTGAAGTAGGGACTGCCTCGTTACGAACGAGAGCCCCTACGACAAGAGTGGGAAGAATTCCCTTGCCCTCAGAAGCAACAGAGAGATCAGAAGCTATTTTGGATTTAAGAATCCAAACTTTTTGTGCTTTGCGAGATTTTTGAACAATGGAGCGGCGAGAACCACCCCCAGTTCGGAGCATTTTTTTATAAGCAGTCTGGTCGAAGTGTACAACTAGAGTCTTCTTTGTCGATCCAATCGACACATCATCGTATTGAGCAATTGCCTCCTCGTCAGAGGAGAAGGTCGTCCCGAGCAGAGTTGCCATTTTTGTTTCACTTAACAAAATGCCTGGAAATCGGATTTTGAAAATAAAACGAGAAAAAGTACAAGAAGTACAAATTTGATTCTGGGAAGTATTGCTATGGAAGTCTGATCTGTAAATGATCACTTTATTCCTTGGACCATACGATGATGATGAAGATCACTGCTAGAAGATGAACAATTGGAAGAACTAAGTCACGAGAAAGGTATCGATGCACTTGGGCACTGATGGCAAGGCCGAATACTTTCCTGCTTTGCTTCACTCTGTTCTGGAAGAAAAGTTGAAGAAGAATGCTCCGAAAAATCAAAGTCTCTGGGCTCTGATCTCTATGTATTCTCTCCTTTCTCTCTGTCTGTCTATATGAAAAAAATTAGTCTATTTATAGACTTGGCTTCTTGTGTAAAAAAAACTCAGCAAAAGTTCTGTCTTTACGCTAACAACTGCCACTCATGACCGAAGTCATCCTCTACATACGTTGATACGTGTCCCATCATTTCAATAAGAATAGGATGCACGTACACACGTTCTTCGAGATATATGGCATGAAAGCCATGTAGACAAACCACGTTCTGAATTGGAATAGGGCGTAAAAACAACCCAAATATACCCTGAGCGTAAAGTAGTAGACTAGGCGTACAATAGCCCTGATGTAGACTTCCCGCGTAAAGTGGTTGTTAAATAACCTTGAGCGTAAAAGTAGCCCAAATAAACCTTACGCACACGTCAACCGTTGAGCGTAAAAACTCGTATAGCCTCCGTGCGTAAAAGAAGTCATATTATGAGCGTAAAGTGGCTCAGTCCACATACTAAACGACAAATGGGCCTCTGTGTAGAACAAATCCCTTTAATTTCTGTGATATATGCCATAATTAAATCTTCATGTCAGACTTTGCATTAAATGCAAGACTTGACAGCTTTGTCTAGCGTAAAAGTGGCTAGCCTGTCTTGGGCGTAAAATCATTAGCTTTGACCCGGGCGTAAAATGATTAGCCTGCTTCGGGCGTAAAGTGACTAGTCGCTCTTTGTCGTAAAGTGGATCGATTTGAATGGAATGATCCTTATCTTTGACTCATTCTTATGAAGTACTTTTTACGCTCCTACAGAAATACAGTCACATAGCTGGGTAGATGACTAACAACATTGGTGTATATACTACTATCATGGTCATGAGTGACATGGCAATTAGTGTGGAGTACACCTATCTTATTGGAGCTATCTTGATGGCCTACCATTAAAATTTTAACTCAAGTTCCTCCAAAAGTTTCAAAAATAAACTTTCAAAAATAAACCACCAAAAATTATATTCACCACAAATCGTTCAATTTCATCATAAAAATTTAAATCACTCTCATAAATCTCAAAGCAAATTTTTTTATCACGTTACTACTAACCTTTTCCAAAATTAACGTTTAAATTCAACTATTTAACTCAAGAGTTTATAATTTACGAATCCATAAAAATTTCACAATCAATCAAAAATTTAACACTCTAAATTTTTTAAATAACTCATAATAAAACTCTTAGCATATTAAAAGCAATCTCAAAAAATTAAGCTCAATGCTCTCATCAATTTTAACTTCTATTCATGCTAAGTTATTCCAACAAAATCACAACTTTTTAATGGTAACTTCCTTTAATCAATCAAAATAACTTTCCATCACATCCTTCGAAATTCTTCCAAAAATTTTAATATTAGCAATCCCTCATTAAACTAAATTTTCAAATAATCTTATCAGTCATAAAATCATATAATTTTTTTTTTACAAAATTTGATATCCAATTTCACAATTTTAAGAAAACCAAAATCTAAATAGATTTGTAAATCCCAAATCATAGGACACAATAAAGAAAAATTCTCAAAAATTATTTTCATAACTTTCAAATATTTAAACCAAAATTTGCCATCATTACTTCCACTTAAAATTCAAAATTTACTAGACACAAAATTGTAAGTTGTATGATTCAAATTTAAATAATTTATACTGCCACATTTAAAATCTAAGTTCATTTTCAATCCAAATTTACAACTGTTCAAATGTGTATAACTAAATCCCAATAAATCATAAACATCAAAGCTCAAAAATCAAATAATTTTATATTTGTTCGAGGATGTATATCTATCACCCAAAACTTATAAATATCACAACTCGAAAAGCAAATTAATTTTATACTTGTGCAAGGATGTACAACTATAACCCAATAAATCATAAATATCAAATCTTGAAAATCAATCAATTTCTTAAACCAAGTATAAAATTCTATAAATCCTCTGGTGTTTACTTTTTAGAAATCTTAAGGTTAAAACTTTCCATGGTAATATCCTACTTTACCAATTACTAATCATTAAATCACACTAAAAAGCCTTTTTAACTCAATTAGAGTCTTGAATGTATTCCAATTGCCAGTATAACCATTCTAGCCATATGTGTGACCTATGAGCACATACTAGTGTAGACATCTTCCTAATTGACACTAAGCACGAAAATAAGAATCGACGGTAGAAAGGTATCAAGCAAGATGCAGTTCAAGGAGGTCGAACAAGAGTTCGAAATTGGAAGCCAAGGGAAGAGGTTAATCTGTATGGATGAGATTCCTAGATTCTAATCCTATGTTGCAGGCTCACACCGGTACAATTACGTAACCGAAGTGACAAACTCGACCTGCATGGGCCACCACAAAAACATGTAACGCCCCAGTCCCAAAATACTTGGGACCAGATACGTATCATGCCAGCTGCATACATACGAAGCACACTCCAATATATGGAAACCTTGTATGTATACATAAGTTGTCAAATGCAGTAATCCAAGACAAACTAAATCTCATCCACAATAAAAAGAATAATAGTATAAAATCAACTTGAATATTTATGGTACAATCGTTGGGCGGAGACAAAGTCCACTACCAACTATCAAAAGGAGATAAAGTATACAAGAAAATGATCCATGAAAGTATCAAGACGAACCAAGAGCGATCATCTTCGAAGAAATGGAGACGCCCACAATCTTGGCTAGAACATCTACAGTAATCATGAAAGCACACACCTGGAGAGATAACCAGGTCCTCAGAGGGACGTAGCAAGATACAGGAAGAACATGCCATTATAACTGCATAAGTAAAAATACTATAAACTACAACACAACAGGGTTTCTAACCATCTAAGTGATATGCATTTGGAGGACAACGTTCTACGCAGGGGCTGTAACGGATTCACGCAAGCAAGTAATAAAGAGTGGCCGTCAAGTAGCGCTCATCCGAGACACTATCGGCCGGGCAGCACGTAGTGCTCATCCGAGTCACTATCACCCATAAATGTGTAAAAAGTAAATATAGCTCCTACGCTAGTAGCTGTCCCCTCCTCCAATGATACTATACATGCATCGTAACCACGACATACCAACACGTGTCATTTCCACAACATGGGTTTATAATAGATAACTGTCAAGTCTTCTAACATGCATCTATTGACAGTTATTCCTACGCATGTACATGGGTGATCAGCCAACACGCAAGTGACCACTACATGATACTCACAACTCACACACAACTCGTGATACATTTGTGACAAAGTCAATGACATGCATCCTATTGACGGAAGTCTCTTAACTCTAGGTCCACAAGCAAAAAGAAAATAATAAACAAAGAATATAGATACAATAAACAAAATAAAATGTAACTAAATATAAGCAGTAAAGATGGCAAGTTATCTTGCCTGAGGTTATATGCAAAAGGGAATAATCCAGTAGCTCGAACCGACAAAATAAACAAAGCAATAAAAGCCAAATTCCGCAGATGACTCCGGATGCTGCAACAAATATCACGAACGAGTTTGAAATAAAAGATATGTCTAGAAAATGCCTGTCCAAAAGTTAAATTCTGGAACAGGGGCAAAATCATAATTTTTGGTCAAAACGATGTCCGCCGTTGGACCCGCTTTGCACCGAAATATGCGCCAGAACCTATGGTCTCTAAAGTCGTCAAACTATATGTCTATGAATTTGTTTTGATGAGACGAACCCAACGGTATGTCCAATTTTAGATTTCGGTGGGTCGTGCACAAAATCGCCCGTTGAGTAGGTTTGTGGGCCCGCCAAAATAGCGTCCCGATCAACTGTCTCAGAATCGGACCAAACTTGGCTCACAGGACCAGAAAAATATTTCGAGTCCAATGGCGTAAATTTTGTCGCGACTTGATGAGTGTGCACAAAGTTATGACTTAATTTGCAAAGGGTCGATACGGGGTATCTCGACGGATACGTACTGATTTCGTCGCGCACATGCAATGAAATCGGGTTCCGTCAGTTCCCACACGTCGACAACATCCATACGCGCCTTTCGATGCATATAATGCGCGACCACGTCGCCCGGTTTGTCGGGGCGCACGCCGTATCGGGTGTTTTTTCCACTTTTTGAAAACAGAAATTAAAATTTTTCGTAAAACTTTAACAACGTGTAACTTTTTACACACTAGATGAAAAGTGAATCCAGAAGGTGCGTTACAATCTCGGTTATGTTGTTATTCTCTGACTTCAATTAGTTTTTACAAAATCCTATTGTACAGAAAGAAAAGTGGCCGACAAGTTGGTGTTTTAAAACAATTTTTAATATTCCAGAAAAGTGGTTTTTCTCTAACTTTGCCTTGATTTTTCGAGCAAGTTGGATGGCCGTGTCAAAATCCACCTGGAGGATCTCGAATAGGGTCAAGTCTACTTTCCAGAAAATCTTACGGATCGAAAATCGGTGCTACGAGTGAAAAGTTACGTTGTCGGGAAGTAGGGTACCTTGAGTGGGAAAACTGCTCCGTGGATGACGAGGGGCTGACTTTCGATGCTACGTTCGTCGCGCACAAAACTCCGTCGCTGGTGAAACGAACTCGTAGGCGAAGAGGGTATGATCAACAGCAACTTTCGTTTTGGAAGTCTAGGGTTTTGAGGTTTGTGGAAAAAGATGTATTTATATCCACTCCTAGCCAAAACCTAATACTAATAAGTTTAGTTTTAGGGAATCTCACGGGTTGGGTTCAAATTCGTGAGCTTTGCTGCTGTGCAAAAATTTTGGGTGGGGAGGGGCCCGCCTACTTTATGTGGGTGGGTTGGCTTTGTTTTTTTTTCTTATTCTTTAAAACTTTTATATATATAATTATATATATCCAAAAATCTATCTAAATCCAAATAACACTTTAAATGACACATAACCAAATATTTAGTATATTTAAATATATCTACATATATATATTAATTCCATTCACAATAAACCAACTGAACATATTAATAATAATATTTAAATAGAATAAACATGTTTAATAAATCTCCAGAAATAAATTTAATAATAATAAATTAATAAAATCGTCCCAATGAGTGAACTCATACCGTACACCCTCATCCGAGTCCATAAATTGTAAAGTTTCGTATAATATTATTTTATTAATAAAATATAGATTTTTGTACCCAAAGTCAATAAATATTCAACAAGTTCTAAAAATAATTTAAAAATATTTGTACATACACAAAATATTCTTATATGGTCACCTTAGTCACCCCATATGCTCACATGGGCTTAAATTTGGTTCGGGCCCTGTTCGGACTGAATTGGCCAGACCGGGTCATCAAAAAAATAAATAAAACCATAAATTGTATAAATGCATTTTTAAGTCTAATAAAATAATAAAAAAATAAATAAATAATAGGGGTTTTACAGAGGTGCAGTGAGGAAACCTGTGTGAGTGTGTAGAGTGTAACAGTGATAGAAAATAATGTCATGTGTGTGTGTAAAGTATGTGTTTGTGTAGAACCAAAAATGTGCCTTGTGACAGCAATTACATGGGGGATATATCAGTGTGAATTCAATGTTCAGATTTGTGTAAGTGAGGAAAAATCTGTGTGTGTTTTAGTGTACGAGTTAATTAGGAAATCAGTCTCAGGTTTTTTCTAAACCAACTGACAGTGCAGGAACATAACAGTTAGCAAGTAAAAATCAATTTCAAACACCCATAGCTCAATCGTAAGTCATAAATTGATATGAACATCATTCACACTCATGTAGGTGAACCTATCTAAACATTCAATCATCATTAAAACAGGTAAAATGCAAATCAAACTCTGAAAAAATCATTTCAGTAAGAGTATCAGTTGGGTATCAGGCCTTAGGGAAATTCAAGAATTTAAAATCAATAAACCATCAAAATTGCAATCTAACATGACCATTATTTAGCACACATGTAGGTAAATCTAAACTAAACACTAACATCACAAAAATCAGTTTAAAATGCAAACTTAAAACCCAAAAACTGAAACAGTGAAGGGGTTTCAATGCGTATCAGATTTTGGGAATCTACAATGAATTGAAACTAATTTAATCATCTAATTTACAAATAAAAAGTTGGTAATTAGTGTAGCATATGTGTAGGTGTCCTGAGAGTCGTTTTGTGTCCATAAATCACGACACAGGCGTGTCCAACACATTGCAAACACGTGGGGTGCACCCAGTGTTACACAGTGTCGTCCACGCATGCACACGAGTGTAGGACATGACACACGACACTTCGTGTCACGTGCACATACCCACGTGTTTACCTAGGGTAGGGCTACACGTGGGATAGCCTGACATGTGTCCACGACGTGTCTATAGTGGACACGAACGCACGATTGTGCCGCGTGTACTCAACCATCTGCTCCCAAATTTTGGGAGCATGATGTCAGACATTGCCCCCTGCTCTCCACAAAAAATCGTGTCCCGAAGTATCCAGTGTCACGAGATATGGACCCCGATAGGCAGGACACAGGCGTAGGGTTCGTGCAACGTGTCCAAGGCCAAAAATACGACACAAATCGACACGAAACCCATAACATCCTTCACAAAAGTTAATACACACATGTAGATCTACAGATCAATGAAATTAGATTTTAAAAATACGAAAATAAATCCCTAAGGGACATTTTACAAACACCTATGTACCTATTATGATACGTGTCCGATACGGATACGAAATGGACACGAATTGTGCCCAAATCTCGGGGACAGCTAGGGAATCCTTAAACCTAGCCGTATATGCAAAGAAAATAGGAAAAACAATGGGTTTAAATGGTTTACCTATTGAGTGTCAATACTCAAGGAAAGCTTCAAATGGAAGGATTCCAAATAGCAACTCCCAAGCTCCAAATGGCACACAAACTGAGGTGAACCTCCAGAATCAGTAAACAAACAATAATTAGATCCTAATGTAAAAGACTAGGGTTAAAAAGGAGTTGAAATGAATTAAATAGGATTTTAGGGGAATGGGAAATTACCCCTCCTTCCAAATCTAGGTCAAGAACAAAAGAGACAAGAAAACATTAAGAAAATACTTATAGGCAAGGCAAAACCCTAATTGTGGCTGCCATGGGTGGGTTTGGTTTGGTTTTGGGCTTAAGTCATGGGCCTATGGCTTAATTGCAAGTCATGAAATTGGTAAATCGTAAGTCATTGAGTTAAATCATAAGTCATTAACTATTTCACTTAAACGCAACCTTCCTACTTTAAAACTAATTTCTAATGACTAAAAGTAGGTTAACTTAAGTTAGACTAGGGTCTCCATATCTAGGGTTAGCTTCTAGGCTAGTCCACAAGTCTCAGCTAGTCAAGTCAAAAATCACAATCACCAATCCAATAATTAATCAAATTATTCTAATAAGTCAAAATGACCAAATTACTCCTAGGCTAAAAATGATAAATAGATATTCCAAATCACAGGGTTAGGCTCTAGGTCAGACCGTCTCTACGGTTTTACTAGCTACACATCAAAATCACAAGTCTTGATTTTAAAATAGTTTTAAATGATTAAAAATCACCAAAAATCATATTATTATTTAAATATCATAATTAAATAATTAAAGACACAAAATTTCAAAAATACCCTCATTTAGAAAACTAGGTGTTACACCTAGGGGGCACAACTTGCGGGGGTGGGGGAGAGCGCCGACGACGGGAGGAAAGCCGGAGGGAGAACCGACGCAGGAGGAGGGGGAGGTGTCCCTGGGGTACCCGAGGCGGATACGGGGAAGAGGGGGAGTGGGGCCGCTCCGGGGCCACCGAGGACTAGGGCAGGGGCCGGGGGACTGGAGGAGGGCGCTGCCGAAGTGGCCAGAGGCCAGGTCAGGGAGAAGAAGGCAGACGCAGATGCGGAGGGGGGAGGCACCGCGGAGGGGGGTGTCGCTGCGGAGGGGGAGAGAGCGACGGGAGAGTAGGGTGCCGGGCCAGAGGGAGGCTCGGCACGGGGAGCGGAGGTCGGTCCCGGCAGAGGGCCGAGGAGGGAAGGGTCTTGGGAGGCTGTAGGTGGCGGCCTGTGCCGAACTCGGTGGTGACGGTGATACCGGAGCTGATGACGTCTCCGAGGGAGGTGGGGGGATCGACAGGGAGGGGCCGCTCGGCGAGAAGAAGCCGGCATGGAAGGGGGGACCCCCCCACAGGGGAGGTGGAGGGGGAGGTGCCAGGCGGAAGCCGGCCAACCGTTGAAGCCGGGAGAGAAAGTCGCGGCCGGGCTGAGGAAGACGAACCATCCGCCCACGAAGAGGTGGGGGGGGGGGGGACGGCGAGGAGCGGAGCTCCCGCCGGAGGAGACCGGAGTCCCTCGGTTTCCTCTGTTCCATCCATTCACATAGGTATATATATATATATATATATATATATATATATATACATGCTATTTAATAATAATGTAATATTCTAAAATATATTAAATAAAGATGAGAATAATAATAATAATAATAATTTAGGGGGTGTATACATCCTACCCAACTTATAAAAATTCTGTCCTCGAAATTAAAAATAACTTAATATATAAAAATATAAAAATAATGAGATTTAATACAAGGGAGGGCAGGTACGTCAAATTGTAACCCGATTTCCGAAACGATGGGGGAAGGTTATCACAGGAATCTGAAATGACGTTATATTCTACAAGATAGGGTATTCTTCCTTCAAGACTCTACCCAACTTATAGAAGTTGGCTAACCGTAAAAATTATCGTTACAAGACTTCTAAGAAGGACAATTTCTAGGAAGAGGCGCGTGATTATTGGACACTTCTGACTGCAGTCACGGATTCTCAGTGGGCCTAGATATTGCCATGGTGTTTTTGGTTAATAATCTCAAGGAGAAACTTTTACGATTAACATCATTCCTGCATCATACTTTAACAAGATAGTAAACATTTTTTGTTCGAATATAACTAAAATGGGTCAGTTCAAAAGAAATCATTCTTCGTTCTATATGTGCAACTAAGAGGTGAGGGTCTGCTGGAAGCCTTCTCATAGAATTAGAATTGAAGACAAGGCATGATTAGGTATATTTCCCTTATTTTGACATGATGAATAGCGTGTGAGGGTTAGTGTTTGGTGTTGTGCAGGAGGTATGTGCCTGCTTGGGTGGAAATCATATGTTATAGGGGTGATGCATCTTGCATGGATCATGGGTATTTATTTTAGCTAAGGGAATGCCGCCGATATTTGTATGGTTCAAATCAAATGGAACAAAATTGGCATCCATGGTTCGTTCTAAGGGAAAATGTGTCATACATGTGGTGTAATTGAAATAAAGCACAAGAATGTATGTTTGTGTAGGACATGTATGTCATGTGTGTGGAGTGGCTCTTCTAGTTCATAAGTGTGAAATTTGTTGGAAGAAAAAGTTTGTGTTGTGCTCCAAATATCAAAGTCACGGTAGATGGTATCAATTGATACGAATAAGAGTGGACGTTATAGACCACTATTTTATTAGTTCAATTGGAACCAATCTATCCCAATCATTTGCTAATTCAAGAACCCTACATTCTAGAGAGGCTTGCCTAAATACTTCTGCAATTTATGTCCTCAAAATTCAATCCAAGACACGATTCTATGATAGCATGGACTTGAAAAATCAAGGTTGCGGTCTTTTACCGTGGTTATCTAAACGCACAAACAAGGATATAAAATGCAATATGAAGATCGTACCATAACTTCCAAACAGATGGAAGAATGGTTACGAATAGAATCCATATTTGGCATCCCATTCTAAAAGATAGAGTATATTAAGTTCAAGGTTCTACCCAACTTATAAAAATTGGTTAATCGCGGAAGGCACTGTAATAGGACTTCTAAGAAGTTAAAATTTCAAGGAGGTGTATGAGGATATGTGGTACTTCTGATCATAGTCACGGACTCTATAGGAAGCCAAGGTACTATTTATTTAACATTGCCCATATATTGACCATGTTTCATCAAAGCAGTAGGAGAGGTCTTGGTCAAGCATAACCGAAAACAAGTTGGTATAACAGCATTCAATTCATCGCCTAACATATGCTACGAAGGAATACAATTAAGGGATTTGTGAAAGGGGGATTAGTGGACCAAGAGATGGGGAGTACATAATAGGTGTATGGACCTATTTCATAAAGTTGGTTTTTATAGTCCGAATACGGTGTTATGCATGGATGGGTTTAACTGGAGTTTTAATAGATTCCCTAATTGGATACCACTCTTTGATTGAATGAATCTAAAGTTTTAATCCATATTAACTAGATAAGATCCCACAAAATAAACCATTCCTATTAGGTGGGAGTAACCTAGAATGGGTTCATACTCAAGTGGTTGGGCTAATTGTCAGTCGGGTTGGTTAACTAGGTTCCTAAAGTCAAAAAATGTGCCTTCTGTGACTTTTATGTTTAAGTAGCATAAGAAGACTCAATTGAGTGGCTTACTAGTGACATGTGCGAAGTGGGCTTCGAGTAGATCACAACCATATATTGGGTCGAAAGGTTTGAGTTGAGGTTGAGTCTAAAATTGAAGCCGAAAAGTATATCAGTATTATGGTAAGGGTTATAGTTAGTCTTTTTGGCCTAAAAGTCGTATCATAAAAATAGAGTACAAGGGAACGTATTTGGATAGGACATGATATGCCTAGATAAATGTAGGCTCGTCTAGGTCTTACATATAAAATTTATTGGAAGATAGCAGCTGGTCTCGTGCACTGAATATCAATGTCACGGTACGTGGCACCAAAAGATCTAAATAGAAAGTGGGTGTTCATGAGGCACGAATTCATCATCCTAGTGGGAACCAACTTACCCTAGTCAGTTGGTAATACTAAGAAATCTTAAAATTTAGAGGGCTCACAACCTACATACTTCAAAAATTTATTTCTCGAAATTAAGCTAAGACAAGGTTTTATGATTAATAAAGTTAGAGAAATTCAAGTCGTGATACGATAGATATGGATCAAGTTTAAAGATCGTTCTCCGATTTCAAATTGATGGAAATTGATTTCGTAATAGCTTTAATGGCCATAGGTGATATGGTGAACTAAAGGGGACATTCTGGGTATATATTCCCTCAAATACAAGCATTTGTTTTTTTGAAATAAGTAAGGGCAAAAAGCAATAAAGAGTTCAAAGAAGAGGGGATCGAATGTGAATACGATGTTCTAAAGACGATTGAATAATTTCTAGGAGGGTTACCAAGGCAGTGGCGGATGAGATCCTAGAGGCATCTATATCTCAATCCACGTGAGATAATCATATGAAGAGCGAACCAAGTGCACTAAGGTTTGTCAGACCATAATACACCGATTCTAATTAGACAATATGTTAGTGGGCGTCCCCAATAAACACATGTCCTGAACAAGCTCGATAAAGAATAAGCTTGCAAAACTAGGCTATAATAGCGACGTTAGTCAAGGTATTCCAAAAATATAAGTACGCGAGATTCATGATTGAAAGAAGGCACAAGTAGTTCAAGTTCATCAAATTCTAGGACACATCCGGTGTTCGTGCCTTTACGGTTGTCCTACTATCTTTTTATCTAAAGTCTTGGTCGACCAATGGATTAGGGACCTCTAAACTCTATAGTCTAGGTAAACCTATTAGTGTCATCCTCGTTAATAGGTCACAAGGACAACGGAATGCTAGGTTGGGAGGCATGCTATCAAACTTATACAATTTTTCTTAGTATTGGCTTTGAATCGATGTAACATACAGGACATTTTCCTAACCTCTATAGTATCCAAAAACTGTAATCATGTCTAAAGTCATTTTATCGAGAATTTTATCTCGCCAGTGTACACCTGGCTGTAGTAAACCCTTGGTTTCGTGACTCAAGTATGAAATAATATCGGATATTTATTAACTCCATCCAATATTTATATAAAGATATATAACTAAGATCAAAAGTGGGCAACTAAGACATAGTTTTAAGAACAGTCAATAACCTACATTTACTTGAAATAATTTTAACTCTAGGGGTCATGCCTCGTCAGTGCATTGCTGGCTGCAGTAACCCATAGTCTCCATAATTCAAATAAATGGCGACAGTGCGCTGCTGTCCTGCCATTATGAGTCAACGAACATTCTTCCAACTATATCCGTAAAATTCAAAGGAGCTTCTAAAGATTCAAACAAGTTGACTATGATAGAAAGCGTAAGTATTTGTCCTTGAAGTGTAAGTATCCATTTTGAAAATCAAATGATCGATTAGGTATCAATTTCGAAAACTAAGCGATCGACTAGGAGAAAGACCGAAATAAAATTTTCAATTCTCTATTTCTCTCATACTCAAGGATTGAAGGACAACATAAAACAAAACTGACTCAGGATTACTAGATGGATAACTGGGTCATGTTAGGCTCAAAAGTCAATAGGGAAAATAGAATATTGACTTTTCATAAAATGAATTTCTTATGGAAACAAATAAGTGATACGACTTAGACATGAAAGATAACTCGAACCGATCCCAGGGTGATCAAGATGAGAGAAGTGTAAGTATCTGTCCTTTAAGTCTCAATCCTTAAAAATAAAAGATTGATCAGGGAGGAAATAACTGAAGATAAGAGAAGTACAAACATTCTAATCTCTATTTCATATGTATTCAAATGATTAGAGGAAAACTTTGAATCGAAACTAACTCGAGGTTCGTATATGGATAACAGAATCAGAAATTATAAAAATAATTCTTATGGTAATATAAAAATTAAATAGGCAATTCGGACTAAGATATGAGGATGATATCTAAAGTAGGCAAAAGAAAAAGAATTGAACAATTTATCAAGGTTAGAGCATTAATTCTAGGAAGGCCTAACTTACCAAGTGAATAGTCTATCCATATTGGGTCATATCGTCATATCAAAATATAATAGTGTATCTATGAAGATCTATCAAGCTATCTAAATTTAATAACTCCTTATCTAAATTGCATGGCCTATATAGCAACCTTAGCTATCCAACGGTCAATTTAAATAAGGTACTTCTACTCCTAGTCATTCTCTTAAAATCAACTTATGTCACGACCCGCACCCAGTGTTGGGGCACGAGAAGTAGGTACGTCCAGCCTACGCCGTAGTATCGACGGTAGAACGCTGTCCTAGGTCACTATCTAATCAACAACTCACGTAATTATATAATGTACCTGTCATAAATCTCAACTCCGAACGGAGGACAAGTATAAGATATGATATCACTCAATCACAGTCTAAGCACGATAGGATAACACAGAAGTCTATACTAAACTCAAAGAAACAACTTAAATAAACTTCTAAAATAATAATATCTCAAACAATCTCCAATACAACTCAAATCTCCACTTATTACAATACAAGTTCCAACAGAGAAAACTAAACCATAAACTAGCAATCTACTCCAAGCTCTACTGGTCCTCTAGGCTAGCTGTGAATCTCTATGTTATCTATAATATTTTCAACATGTCCAGTCAGGACAGGAACGAGCACAATACATCTCACGCAGTTCATATCATGTCAGAAGATAATAAACATGCAATAGAGTAAGATACATGAATAATTGAAGGAATGTACATGAAGTAAAAGAGATAACTATAATGGAAATATCTACTATAAGTAGAAAACTATCATTGACTAGTGATTCAGAGTATAAGATAGACATGTAAACAGCTAGAGGTGATTCATGGCTATACTACAGAGTTGATTCATGACTACACTACTTTGGAATTATTCACATGACTATTTCTATTCCTGCATCCCCAATCAATACATAAGGATCCAGACATGTTATGTTAAGATTCATGATCTCACTGCCTCATCCTCGAGCGCACGTAAAATTGATTCATGAGGGCTCTGTGAACATAAGAATACATGAAACACAAGAGTATACATGAATAGTAAAGCATGAAGATACATGATGTAAGTGAAACACACATGACATGAAGTACTTGATACTCCCGAGGGGATAACATCTCATGGAAAGATCCATATAGTACCAATCCGTGTTTCCAATGTAACAACATACAAGTAAAGTAATCTAGAGCAGGAATATAAGTTCTAGCAAGTATAAAATGGTCAGAGAATGTACTCGTCTGATACCCTGAACAACTGATATGAAAAGATGGCCAACTGGAGTCACAAAGTCCTAGTTAGAGCAACACAGGTTATAAAGAGTTCAATTTATATGGTAATTAAAATTATAATGCAATCTACATGAGTCTAAGTCAATCTAGATCAAAGTCAACTCTTGGTCAACTCTGGTCAACTATAAAGTCAAACTAGGTCAACTCTAGTCAACCATGGTAAAACTAGCTAGGGTTGGGTCAACAATGGTCAACTAGTCTAGGTTAGTCAATTCTAGGTCTAAACAAACTAAGTATATGCAAATCAAGTATCCAAGATAGCTACTAACTCATAGCCTAAGTCACTTGCTAAACCAAGCACAAAACTAAGCCATAAGCTAACAAGGCACACAAACTTAGTCATATAATGTATATATATTATTCACATTCACATATTCATATACATAGATATATATAGGAAAGCTATATATATAGGCACATACATATAATACATAGAGAGAGAAGGAGAGGTAAAAGAGTAAGTGAGTGTGTGTGTGACATGTGTGTGAAAGGATATATATTAATGTTCTCAGATTTAGTGATAGGTAGGTGTATGTGACATGGCATACATAGTGTCAAAGGGTGTATGAATGCATGTGTGTAAAAGGTTATAGGTTAACTCAGTTTATAGAAATGTATACATACATACTTACATTGCATACATGCATACATACATATCATGTATACATACATACATTGCATACATGCCTACATACATATCATATTTGCATACTTGCATTCATTCATGCAACTATATATACATACATAGATGTATACATACATATTTGAATACATTATATACTTGTATATATTATATTCATATATTCATACTCTACATTATATTAAATTTATTCCTGCATATATGCATACAAACTCATATATTTAACTCAAAATATATGTGAATACATAGATTACATTACCTTAACACATATATATATCATTCATTCATATCCTATATACATGCATACTTCAGTTCATGCATTATATCAATTCATATATCATTAAGTTGTATGCATATACTTATTTTCATTACATACATGTCATTCATGCATATTACATACTTACATGCATCTATACATTATATATATTGTATACAACATGTAAAACTAGAAGAGGGAAAAAAGGAAGAAAAACTGAAATAGAAATGGAAGGGAAGGAAAAATATAAGGAAAAGGAAAAACAGTGGACATATACATGCTTGCATCATATATTCTACATTACCGTACATGCTATCATTATATATTGCATTACATTATGCATTCATATCTATCATTACATGTATACCTTGCATTCGTATCTAGCATTCATTATATACTTTCATGCATACATTGTATATCATTCTTTCATTCATGTATTTATGCATTACTTACATACATTACATTGATTGCATTCCTATATTCTTGCATTCAACCATATATGTACATTAATGTAAAGAGGATACATATCATATATATATCATTTCATTCATCTAACATATTATGCATTACATACTCTACATTCATTTAATATCCATACTACATAGGCTCATAGATTACACAAAATGCCTATGTCGTATAGTCACTCTTCTACATAAAACCAATACTGTACCAATTGGGCCTTCGTTAAATTCTAGGATTAAAGTATGTCGTAGCCCTTCGTGTTAGTTTTTCGAAACTTCAAACGGACCGTATTTTTGTATCCGTAAGCTCCCGGAATCGCGAAAACACCGAAACGCGTTTGTCTTTCGGACAGCTGACACTCAAATAGTTTTACAGAAAGTTTTAGAACGAATTTGGCTTGTTAAAATATATATTTGGAAAGCTAACTTCGATACGGTTCTTTTAATAAAAAATGAAAGATTAATCGGAGTTCTAAGCTAAAAGCTATGATATTTCTAAGTTGTTTTGGTTAATAAAAACGTGGATGAATATTATGACGAATTTGAGTTATTTTGGACAAAAGAAACACATGTAGGCCAAGATACTTGGATACCAACATAGGTATCCAAATGAAACTCATTCTAACCATCCTAACTAAGATCAATCCACTCTCTAACCATTCTAAAACTGAATTTAAATATCTATTTAAACTATTATCATACATACATACACATGGGGTATCCTAATTTGGGATATATCAAGTAGGACACAAGACATATATCTAAAATCCTCAAGAGAGCTCCAAATGGCCTCAAATTTGAATCTAAATGGGGTACATGCATGGGGGTGGATCCTATGGATTCAAAACTAACTAATATGCATAGAAAATCAATTTAGAGGGTTGGTTTTACCAATTGGGAGTGGAATCCCAATGATACTCCCAAGGACACGGCTCCAAAACGAAGACCTTCCAAAAAGGACACTCCTCCTTGCACTTTGCTCCAAATCTTTACTAGCACCCTCCCTTGGTAGTATAAGAAGGTTGGATGGAAGTTTTGGTGGAGGGATGTAAGGATTTGGCGATCAAATCAAAGAGGGAAGCTCTCTAATTTGGAGAAGAACACATTGTGAAGGAAAAGAGGCAAGATGGAATGAAATGAAAGGAAGGGAGGCTAACCTACCTATAGTGGCTTCCATTAGATAATTAGGGTTAGGGTTTAGATGTAGATGAGTGGCTAGGGTTTGTCCACCCAATTTCAAGTCTTCATATTGGTTCAATTAGTCCTAAGGCTTTCTTTTTCACAAATATCCTAAGGAGTAAATATCCTACTTAGAAATATCTAGATATTATTAATCTTGTCATTTACTAGGTTATTCTAATCAAGATTCTAAGCTCAAGGCTAATCTAGATTAGGCTAAGATTCTAGGTCAAGTCTCAACTAAACAATTAGCACATATTTAATTAATATAATTTACAATTTCACACAATTGTCAAAATAACCAAAATATCCTTAGGCTAAAAAGTAGTAATATGACATTCTAATCACATGACTAGGCTCCCATGGCCATAGTTAGTCTCTAGGCTAAGCAATTCTAGGGTTACACTAGTTAACCATCAAAATCACATTTCAATAGTTAAATAGTTTTAAATTAATTAAAAATCACTAAAAATCATAACATGAGGTAAATCTTATTATTGATTAATCAAAATTATAAAAGTTCAAAATTATCCTTATTTTAGAAAAGTGGGCTTTACAAGTCTACCCTCCTTAGAAGAATTTCGTCCTCGAAATTAAGATGGTCGTACTTCTTCCAGAGTCTCGTCCCCACACTACCAAAATACAGTAAATTAGCGACAAAAATTTTCAGTCGGCGTTAGCGACGGCTTCGTAGCCGCTCGCCGACGGATTACCGTCCACACGCCTTTATATTTTTTATTTTAATTTTAGGGGGAGGAAAGGTCGCACATCCGTCGCTAGGGTGTCGGAGATATAGCGACGGATCGATAGTCGTCGCTACGTAGTCGATTATTTGGCGGGAATTGTGTCGAGAATTGGCGGGACATTTCTTCGACTACGTAGCGACAGATATTCAGTCGGCAAGTATCAAAAATAGCGACTACTGGGCGACGGATTCTATTCCGTCGCTAAATATACGTTCCAGACTTAAATTGAAACGGCGGAAGGAACTTTTCGCATTCCCCCAAATTCACTCTCTCCTCTCTCTCTCTCTCTTCTGCGGCTTCGGTGATCGGCATCGGTGTCCTCTCCTCTCTCTCTCCCGAAGGTAATCCCCTCCCTCTCTCTCTCTCTCTGTCGCGGTGTCGACGTAGGGGCAGCGGGGGCGGCGGGCTTGGGGACATTCGGGGGCTGGGCGGCGGGCTTGGGGCGGGGGCGTCGGGGGCTGGGCGGATGGCTTGGGGCGGGGGTGTCGGGGGCTGGGCGGTGGGCTTGGGGCAGGGGCGTCGGGGGCTGGGCGGCAGGCTTGGGGCAGGGGCGTCGGGGGCTGGGCAGCGGTCTTGGGACGGGGGCATCGGGGACTGGGCGGCGGGCTTGGGGTGGGGGCGTCGGGGGCTGGGCGGCGTGCTTGGGGCGGCGGGCTTTGGTCGGGGGCGGCGGGGGGCTTTGCTTTTCAAATTCATCTGAGTTTATATATTGGCTAAATAATGTGTTATCCATATTGGGTGTTATCCATTAGTTTGGTGGTGTTTGGATTAGTAAATGTGAATATGGAGTTTGGGTTCATGGTGTATATGTTCACTGTGTCAAGGAAAGTGCGAGTTCTTCATCTGCATAAGTCACTGAATAAGTGAGGTTTTTCCTGGAGTTTGGACATTCGCTTCGCCAAAGTCACTGAATAAGTGAAGTTTTTTCTGGAAAACCGACCCTTAGAGTGTATCAGTTGTGTGCTTCTATATAGATGTATATATCTATACATCTAACTGTGATATACATATATATGTGTATGTGTGCTTTAGAAAGTGACGAATGAAGGCAGGCCTACCATGCCTATTAGCATGCAGGACGGCTTGGGGTGTAATGTGTGAGTGTAGACATGGTAGGAATTATAGGTAATTAATGCTAGTGTGACTAGACTAAGGTAGTGCTTGCTAGATAGTAAGGACACTCTAGTATCCTAACCAAGTTAATTTTATACTATATATTTAGGATATAGCTCCCATATCCTAGAAGTGGACTCTTGCAATTTAGAAATAGATAGATTGACTCAGTTTGATTAATTGACCTATAATGACTCTAAAACTTGATTTGCTGCTGCAAGCATACAACACCACAAAAATATTTAAGAACTCGTCAAGTTGAACCGTGTATAACATGCTCGACGCTTAAGAGGAATTATTTTGACTTAGTGGACTATCGAAGAATCGGTATCGGACTATCGATATCGGTATCGGTATCGGTATCGAACTATCGGACTATCGGTATCGAACTATCGGTATCGCTAGCGGACTAACATACTATCGCACTATCGGTATCGGTATCGCACTATCGGTATCGGACTATCAGTATTGGTATCGCACTATCGGTATCGGTATCGAACTATCGGTATCGGTATCCGTATCAAGCTATCGGTATCGAACTATTAGTAACAACTGTACTTAGATTTTTCTCTTCTCGAGCTAGAATACCAGCGGATCCACCAGTTACATGATTATATACTAATTCTGTTTAGTTTGTCTTACTATACAGATTTTTACATCCAATCTGTGATGGATCGTTATTTCGTTGATCGTACATGAATGTACAAACGACAATATAGAAGCATAAAAAATAACAAAGAAAGATCCATGCGGCCAGAGAGCCCCATGCGGCTCAGAGAAGTCATGCGGCTCAAGAATCCATGCGGATCGAGGATCTATGCGGCTCAAAAAGGTCCTATGCGGCTCAAAGAGGGGCCACGTGGCCTGCAAACAGCTTTCTCGTTTGTCCTTTTCTGTATTAAAGGCATTGACGACTGACAATTTGGACGAGGTGACAGTTCTGACATGAAGATATTATTATGACTCCCTCATAATGACGGACTCCTCGGAAAGCAAAGAAAATCTCTGACATAATCCTTCGAGAGTCAGAAATTGTCATGCGGCCTTGACACGTGGACAGACCCATATGGCTCACGAAGTCTAGCTCCATGCGGCTCATGAAGGCCAGCCCCATGCGGCTCACGAAGACCATCCCTATGCGGCTCGCAAAGACTATCTCCATGCGGTTCACTCATACTCATGTGGCTCAAATCACTACCATGCAGCCCAAATATTCAAGGGGGGCCACTCTTAGGCAGCCTGGACACGTGGCCGGTCTTATACGGCTCAACTTTTCTGTGGCTTAGATTTCTGCTGATATGACACGTGGCATGATAGCAGGGCACGTGTCATCAGATTGATCGAAATCTCACAATAAATCCCAATAAAATATTGGGATCAAATCAGATCATTTGCAAATAAGCTAATTAAAGACACGTGTCGAAGAATCCGAGGTTAGGATGACAAATCAGGAGGATTTATGTCAAACAGCATTAATTACCCACAGAAGATTTGATGCAATCATATTTATTGCTCAAATCTCAATGAACAGCCCAGATTTAATGATCCTTAGCCGTCGACTCCCAAGAATGGGCAATCATTGTAAACCCTAATGAGGCCCCCCACTCTTATAAATAGTAGGGTGTCATTCCCTTGCAACAAGAACACACAGACAGAGATAAAGAGATATAGAGACAGACGCACATAGAGACACAGAGAGCCAGAAAGCCTGAAGAGAGATCATTTCTTCATCAACGCAAAGCAGTTCTTCTACAGAGCCAAAAAGCTACACCCGATCGTCCAAAGAGTAAGGCAGAGCGGCCGTCGCTTTCCTGAGCCTCTATCGTCACCCCCCAGAATCTAAAATAAACAATTGTACTTAGATTGCTGTACCTAGGTTTTCGTCCCTAGGCTTTCTTTGTACAAGCGAGTTTGTATTGTGAAGTAAAAGTCCAGTCCTCCGATAATTGTTCTGTTCTTTTATATTTCATGGCAAACACGATGGCGACTCTGCTGGGGACAAACTTTTCCACGGCTGAGGAGTTGGTGACGCAATCGGATGCAGCCAAACTTGGCTCCACGCAACAGAAGATGGTCGTCCGCTTCGACCAACAGGCGTTTGAAGAAATGCTCTCTGAAGGAAGTGCTGGCCCGATCCAGAAGCGAACCCGCACAAAGAAAGCTCGCTGCGAGTGGAGGCCAAAGTCATTTGCTCCTCCACAAGCTCTGGACGGGGTACTCACTGCTACCCAAGACGGCGAAGGCGATTCTCATACGGCTCCACTTCGAGCCGTAGAAGACTCTGCTGTCCCCAAGTCCGACGGAGGAAAGAACTACGATGCTGGACTTACAGGGACAAAGAGTGGTTCTATGCGCCCCAAGAAGAAGCCGAACACTCCTGCGGCCAAATCTGCCAACCACATGCAGGAAACTCATGCGGGTGAATCTGCCAGCCGCATGAAGAAAGTCTATGCGGTCAGATCATCTAGCCGTATGAAGAAAACTCATGCGGCTGAGACTCCCAGTCGCTTGAAGAAGGCCTATGCGGCTACATCTGCTAGCCGTGTGAAGATTACTGATGACAGCCGTATGACACCCACTCCGTGTGGCTCTGTCTTCGACCGCCTGTCTTATGGTCCTGATCTCTTGTGCTCCCAAGAAGATATGTCTGACTCTCTCTAGCATCACCTAGACTCTTCCTACTATGTGCCTTTACGCACTAGAGCGAAGAAGTCTAGGGCAGCGCGAGCTTGGCGAGCTCGGTCCGCTGATTCGATCTCTGACCATCCGAGCGTCCCGCATACCGTTATGCGGGCCTCAGATGGGAAGTTGTACAGAACCACTCGGGTCCAGCCCCCGGCGGCAAAAGGACAGAGATGTTCACAAAACTCTCCCAAAACACAGGGAGCAAACATGGTCGATCCAGACCCATCTGACTTGCGTGAGGCCATCCTCCACACAAGGAAAGAGAAGCTGCATCGGGTTGTAAAAAGTCGTCCCACGGACGTCACTGCACCCAAGTCATCGTCAACTGCTGCTGTAATAATGCGATGGTACAAAAAGACCGACAGTCCGTCTTTTAAAGACTGCAACAGCCATCTTCAGAAGACGAGGCACTTCCCGTCGTCTTCTGCAACTCTGCTCAGAAAGTCCCCACCGATGGGAGAGGGAAGAAGACAAATATTCCCAGCCCGAAGATTTTAACTACTTTAACCAAGAGACTGTCGTCTAAGCGGGTGCCCACCACCGGAGTTTTCTATGGTACCCGTTCTAAGACAAAATCTGCTACAGTGGGAGATTCGTCGTCCACACCACTGGGGGTTGCTGGGACTGGGGTTAGCACTCCTCCAAACCTCCACGACAACCTGATATTCTAAGAAGACGAGTCAGGGGAGGCAACTCTCCCATCAGATGCAGCAAACCCCGACGTCCCCGAGGACGTCCACAACTCCCAAGACGAGGCGGGCTCGGATACTGGGGGTACCGTTCCTTCTGAGTCCGAACCAGAAGAGAATATTCCCATATACCCCGACGACTTCTCACTACCGGGGTATGATTCAGAGGGTGCTTCCTCCACCGCTCCGTCCATCTCTCCTCATGTAAAGACGGTGTTCATGACGGACATCAGCCAAGGTGGCTCTAGTGATCGCCAACGCATCGACACCCTCGAAGCCATATTGCTCGCCTTGGTCAAGTATGTGGATGAGATTAAAGTAGCCCTTCTAACTCTGCAAGGAGGGACGCCTGGCCAAACAAGCGCAGGTCCCGCGGTCAATGCGGACTTGAATTCTATGGCACCGAACCCGGGCAACAATCCTACTGAAGTAACGGCCCCCACCGCTGTGAATGAGGCCCGAGAAGCGAGAAGAGAGGTCCAGGATCTCCGAACCAAGTTTCACGCTCGAGAAAACTCTCAAGACCTCAGAATACGGCAACCGTACCCTGCTGCATGGAGGGATGTCCCCTTCCCGCCAAGATATAAGCCGTTCAATATCAATCCCTATGATGGCAAGACCTCAGCAAGTCGGTACATCACTTACTTCGAGGTCACCACCAACCATCTGCCCCATGACGATGCCATTCTCACACGATTATTCATCGGGGCTTTGGAAGGGGTCACCTTCGACTGGTACCGCAACCTGCCGGACAACTGCATCTACTCATTCGCCAGCTTCAAGTGTATGTTCTTGGAGAGATTCTACAAAGTAGGGCAGGACATCACAATGTCCACCCTTATGGATGTCGTCCAAGGGGAGAAAGAGCTGACAAGGAACTATATCGAACGGTTTCGCCAAACCGCAATGAAGTTGCCATCCGGAAATCCGGATTCCTCTTTGATTGAAATTTGCCAAAAGAGATTGCTTCCAACAATCAGTCTCTGGATGGGCGAAAGTCAATTCAAGGACTGGAAGACGTTCATCATCAGTGCCACCAGCGCCGAAGAACGATTGAAGAAGGCTCGCCAATTGGGACTGCACATCTCGGACGAAGAGAACAAGGGCAAGCGTCCTAACACCAACAACGACAATAGGGGTAGTCCCTCCAACAATCGGGACAACAGGGGTAAACAGGCTATTGTGGCCGACACAGCACAGAAACTTGAGCCAAAGCCGGCAGACAAACAATGGCCGCAAATCACTTACTCCTTTGAAGACGGTCACGTCAAGCCCATCTTGGACATGCTCATACAAGAAAACAGAATTCAGCTTCCTCCACCAAGACGGAAACCGCGGTCGACAGAGAAGGAGAACCCAAAATACTGCCATTATCATCGCTACGTCCACCATGCTACACACGACTGCTACCAGCTAAAACAGTATATCCAAAACCTCATCGATTCGAACGCTCTGGCTATCGATTTCGAAGAGGTAACCATGGCAGCCAACATGGTGTCAGTACAATTCGGCAGCTTCTCTCCGACGAAAACTCAAGACGGTGTGGTCCCCATCCCTCTGGCGACAATGGAGATTGCTAATCTTCCACCTTCCCGAGATCAGGCTGCTAGTCTAGTGCCTCTCACCACATCACGAGGGAAGGTCATATGGATCCCTCCAGACTTGGTATCTGAAGTGTCTCAGCCCATTGGCAAAAAGAAGAGTGGAAAAGTCAGGTCATGCCGTATAATCTCGGCAGATATCGAAGAAGCTACAGCCGTCATCACTCGATCTGGGGCACAATCCCAGCCCGTGGCTGACAACTCGGCTGAAGATCATCAGCCCGCTACAACCGACGCTGCAGGACCGGCTCAGCCTCCGACGACCGATAAGCCTAGGCCGAAGGAGACTCGCTTTGACAAATCCCTCCGAAAAGAGACACCACAGGGGTTGAAGAGGCCCTACAACTTCGACATCTTGGCGCAATTGGCCAACACACCGGCCAAGTTGTCATTATACGAGCTTCTAAGACTCTCAAAGGATGTGCGAGCGGCTTTGGGCGATGCACTCCAGAATGCCGACGCCTATCTGGCTCAGGTCAACCTCACAGGAGAGAGCCTGCCTGCAGATCTCCAAGACAGTGCTTGCACGGCAGCAATGTCCAACATTGTCTTCACTCCTCAGGACATGCTCATCAAAACCAACCTGCACGATCGTCCATTATACTACACTGGATATATCGGCGACGTAAAGGTGGATCGGATGCACATCGATCCTGGCTCTTCCATAAGCATTATTTCGAAGGGTCTGCTACATCATCTCCGAATCCCAATGCATCGCCTGACGCCTACAAGCACCGCCATCATTGGTTTCAATTCGGGCAGGAGCTACCCAGTTGGGAAGATCCGTCTGAAGTGTCAGATTGGCGATCTCCAATCAGAGGTCACCTGCTACGTCATAGATGCAGACACTTCGTACAACATCCTCTTGGGGCGCCCGTGGATACACGATTATATGATCGTGCCTTCCACGCTACACCAGTGCTTCAAATATGTCGACAAACACGGCTTCGTGAGGACAGAATTTGCTGATATCGTTCCCTTCAAAGGGGTCGAATCCTACTACTCAGACTCTTGCCTATACGAAAAATCGAAGAGGCACCTTGAGGAAGGAGATGTGCAAGCTTGTACCGAGACAACCACAGGATCAGAAGAACCTCTGACGATCCACCTCCAAGCTCGCAAACCTGGCAAGTCCGCACCCCTTACAGCCACTCTGTATAAGGACGCAGTCAGCCTCTCGGTACAAGAAGAACAGATGATAATCTGGCTGCCAAGGTCTGGCCAAGTGGCAAGGCCCACAACGGAGCCACTGACAATCAGGCTGCCGAGAGTCGGCCAGCCGCAAACGGAGAAGCTCAATCCCTCCGACAAGCCAATGATGATACTCCTTCCCAAGAAGGGTCGTCACCCCGATACAAGACCTGGAATCTCTAGCGAACCAACCACTCCCCGCCCAGCATCAAGCACCAGACTGGGGGTCGCTAGTCTTCCAACAACTCCACGC
This sequence comes from Iris pallida, assembly GCA_029216955.1. Lineage (NCBI taxonomy): Eukaryota > Viridiplantae > Streptophyta > Magnoliopsida > Asparagales > Iridaceae > Iris > Iris pallida. The sequence continues at coordinate 4,943,553 of JANAVB010009800.1, forward strand.
TCTGCTCCACCAACTGAACCTCTGACGATCAAGCTGCCCAGGTAGTCCTCTCAGTCTTCATTTACGCAGGGGGTAGCCGAAGAGGAACCAGAGCTAGCCAAGTATGTGGCTGCCCACACTGATGTTCCCTCCGCAGATGATATAATCCCCCTAGAAAAGATACTTACTTCATCAATAAAGGGCTATCTTTGAACTACCTCGAGCTTAATAAGCTTTGTACAATGTATGCTATGGAACACGGTATAGGCACTCACCTACACACACAGGTGACAAATGTGTACACCGCGATCCAGCTTACTCCAGTAGAAGACGCTTACCGCATAATCGAGGTAGGGGACCATCCAATCATCTTCGGCCGGAAGGATGATCCGCATCCCTTCACCATAGAAGAAGTCGACCTTGGGCCAGACGCCGGAAGACTGCCTCTGTATCTTTATAGCCCCCAATCCAAATACCTCATACAAAAATAGAGGTATGATCTGGAGATGATGCCAGGCTTGAACTACGGTACTGGACGACGATTACCTTTAAAGCCACCGGTCCCAGCTGGCAAACTACGGGACTACTATAGCAAAACTCGATGTGGGTTAGGGTATGTTACACCCACGACGACCCCTGAGAGTTCAGATGAAGAATATGACTGGCATTCACATTCAACCGGGTCACCAACTTCTGATTTGGATACCAGCATCGGAGATGTATTCAGATAAGTCTTGTCAGTCAACATGTCATTCGCCGATGCTTATGAAGAAGACGAAGACATCCCTGAAATCCTCGAGTTAGAGTCGTGGGCCCAACAGTTGGATGCATAATGAAAAAAGCGGTTCGAACAGAGAGAACCTCCTACTGAAGATAAAGTTATACAAGTGGATCTCGGTAGCGAATCTTTTCCAAAACCAATTTTCGTCAGTAAAAGCCTAACAGACGAAGAGCGAGAATCGCTACTGAAACTTGTCAAAGAATATATTGATGTGTTCGTTTGGAGCTATGAAGACATGTCGGGGTTAAATCTCGATATTGCCCTTCATAAGCTCAACATTCGGCCAGATGCAAAGCCAGTCAAGCAACAACAGCGACGCTTCCGCCCGGGCATCATGGACGCGATCGAAGCCGAAGTTAACAAACTGATAGCCAGCGGCTTCATTCGTGAGGAACAACATTCGGATTGGGTCGCCAACATAGTACCCATCCTCAAGAAGAATGGAAAGATTCGAATCTGCATCGACTTTCGCAATCTGAACGAGGCATGCTCCAAAGATGAATTCCTCCTTCCTATCACAGACATCATGATTGAAAACACTTGCGGCTTCGAATGTATGTTATTCATGGATGACTTCTCGGGGTACAACCAAATCAAGATGTCTCATAACGACGAAAAGCATACATCATTTCGAACACCGATTAGCACATACTGTTACACAGTCATGCCTTTCGGTCTGAAGAATGCCGGCGCCACATATCAAAGAGCCATGAGTATCATCTTCAGAGAACACTTACGCAAGACGGTGGTGTGCTATGTTGATGACATCGCCGTCAAGAGTCGCTGTAAGGGAGACCACCTGCAGGATCTGAGGACGGTATTCGACCTGATGCGAGCACACAATTTGAAATTGAATCCCACAAAATCCTTCCTGGGCGTATACAGCGGGAAGTTCTTGGGCTTCATCATCATCGCCCAGGGTATCCATGTAGACCCTGAGAAGACAAAGGCAATTATGGAGATGGGTCCCTCGAGAAATCTCTGCGAACTCAGAGGCCTTCAAGGAAGGCTAGCGTACATCAGGAGGTTCATTTCTAACCTCTCCGGGCGATGTCGACCATTCACCCATCTCATGAAGAAAGGCGTCTCATTCGTATGGGGCGAAGAATGTCAGCGGGCCTTCGACAGCATCAAAGAATATTTGTCGAACCCTCCAGTCCGGGTGGCCCCGGTTGTTGGAAAACTATTCCTACTCTACGTACGAGCAATGGAACATTTCCTCGGGGCTCTGCTGGCACAAAACAACGATGCAGGCCATGAGCAAGCCATATACTACCTCAGCCGAATGATGATTGGGCCAGAGCACCGATACACCACTGTGGAGAAGGAATGCCTTGCCCTTTTGTTCGCCATTCAGAGACGCGGTACTATGTCACGGGACAAACGATACATGTGATCTCACGAGTCAACCCTCTCAGGGTCCTCATGACTAAACCAGGGGCACTCATCTCTCGCCTCGCTATATGGGCAATATTGCTGTCCGCTTATCATATGATCTTCGTCCCGCAAAAGGCTGTGAAAGGTCAAGCCCTGGCAGACTTTTTGGCAGCACACCCAGGCTCGGAGTCGTCCAGAATATATGAAGAAATCCCAGATGAGGTCGCCAACTCGCATGTAACCTCTAACGATGATATATGGCGAATGTTCTTCGACGGTGCTTCAAGAACTAGACCTAAGGGCAACATCGTCATCGGAGTCGGGGTGGTGCTGGTTTCTCCCTCCGGATTGGTGATCAATCGCGCTTACTCCCTCACAGAACTCTACTCAAACAATGTGGCCGAGTACAACGCTTTGGTCATTGGCCTCCAACTTACGAAAGAGCTGGGGGTAGAATATCTTGAAGCATACGGCGATTCTCAGCTAATCGTCAATCAGATTCGGGACTCATAAGAAGTCCTCCACGAAGACATGATCCCCTATCACCAAATAGCGATCGACATCATCTCGTCGTTCGAAGGGTTCTTCATCGAACATGTTTTCAGACTCCGAAATATCGAAGCCGATGCCTTAGCGGGTCTGGCCGCTTCCCTAGCAGTGCCAAATCATACTCAGCAATCGGTGGATGTGATAGGCCACGAACTGGTCTGCCCCAAGAACAACGTTCAATCCGTGGCGAGTTAGTCCGCCCAGACAATCGACAATGTCCTAGATTGGAGACAACCGTTCATTGAGTTCGTCGTCTAGGACATCCTGCCCGAGAACCCAAAGGAAGCCACTTCCATCAGAAGGCGTTCTCTCAGATTCTTCTACGACACAGAGACGAAGATGCTGTATCGCCGATCCTACGACGGATTATTGCTTCGGTGTCTGTCAAACGCGGAAGCCAAAGAAGCCGTACAAGAAGCTTATGACGGCATCTGCGAGGCCCATCAGCCTGGCCCTAAATTGTAAGACCGTCTTCGCCGAATCGGCAACTACTGGCCCACGATGGTAGCAGATGCGATAGACTATGCGAGAAAGTCCAAAGCCTGCCAAGTCCATGCGGACTTTATCCACCAACCATCCGAATTTCTACATCGGACAGTGGCGTTCTGGCCCTTCGAAGCATGGGGAATGGATATCATCGGTCCGATTACTCCATCTTCCTTCCGAGGACATCGCTTCATACTCGTAATCACAGATTACTTCTCCAAATGGGCGAAAGCTGTCCCGCTCGCAGAAGTCAAAACCTCGAACATGATCAGCTTCCTCAAGCATCACGTCATCTATCGCTTTGGACTGCCCCGAAGGATCATCTACGACAATGGTCCGCAGTTTGCGAGCCACGCCTTCTATCGGATCTGCGACAAGCACCGCATCCAGAATATTTCTTTTACGCCATACAACCCATCAGCGAATGGGTTAGCAGAAGCATTCAACAAAACCATCATCAAGTTACTCAAGAAGTTCGTGTCGTCCAATAAACGAGACTGGAACGAAAAGCTTGGTAAATGCTTATGGGCGTACCGTACCACAGTCCGAATAGCCACAGGGAATACACCATTCTCCCTGGTGTACGGGAGTGAGGCAGTTCTTCCATTGGAGACTCAAATACCCTCACTTTGCGTCGCCCTCGCTTATCAATTGACGACGGATGATAACTACTGACGCCGACCACAAGAGTTAGAGGCCTTAGATGAAAAGCGCCTCCTGGCTCAGCAGAGGATCGAGCTATACCAGGCACGCATCTCTGGAGCCTTCAATAAGAAGGTTAAAATCAGAACATTCCAAGTGGGCGATCTCGTTATGGCAGTCCGGAGGCCGATGGTCATGACTCACAAGACCACCGGCAAGTTCCAGCCAAAATGTGAAGGTCCCTTTATCATCGAGGCTGTATTCTCCAACGGTGCTTACCGCCTCGCCAAGCAAAATGGAGACTTGCTCATGTTGCCCGTCAACGGCAAGTTCCTGAAGAAATATTATGTCTAAACGACATTTTCCAGATCATCGAGTCATGTACCCGCTGGTGCCGCTGAACTCACAACCACATTTTTCAGGTCATCGAGTCATGTACCCGCTGGTGCCGCTGAATTCACAACCACAAAATGCCAGATTATTAAGTTATGTACCCGCTGTTGCCGCTGAACTCCCAACCACTCATTCCAGATTATCGAGTCATGTACCCGCTGGTGCCGCTGAACTGACATCCATAATATTCCAGATTATCGAGTCATGTACCCGCTGGTACCGCTGAACTCATTTTCACAACATTCCAGACTATCGAGTCATGTACCCGCAGGTGCCTCTGAACTCACTTTTCGGTCACTCTTTCAGATAGTAAGTCATGTATGACCATACCGCTGAACTTTCTTCCTGGAAGAGATCCTCCCTCATGATCCACTACCCGCACTCCTAGTGCACAAAAAGGGTAACCGATCTACAAATTTCCAAAACGACCATGTTCTCATTACCTCTGAGTCATTTCACTTCCGCCAAAAACAAATCACCCCTTACATAGAACTTCCATGTCCTCATTACCTCTGAGTCGTTCTATGTATCCTCCTTCATTGAGCCCACTCATGTCATGTCCTCATTACCACTGAATGGGAAGGCTTCGTCGAAGAAAACTTCATGCTTGCCATGTCCTCATTACCTCTGAGTAAATATGATGATTCCCTTTCGACTTATCATCTGTACCCACAACCGGAGTACGCCAAGGATAATAGGTTCACAAATATCATCCGCTGAGTCCACTCCTGTCATGTCCTCATTACCTCTGAGTAGGAAGACTCTACGGCAAAACCTCCGTACTTACCATGTCCTCATTACCTCTGAGTAAGTATGTTGGTCCTCTCTCGTCTTATTATTCGTACCCTGAACCAGGGTACGCCAAGGGTAATAGGTCCACAAATGTCCTCTGTTGACCACAAATGTCCTCTGTTGACCACAAAAGTCCTCTGTTGACCACTAATATCCTCCGTTGAGTCCACTCCTACCATGTCATCATTACCTCTGAGTAGGAAGACTCCACGGTAAAACCTTCATACTTGTCATGTCCTCATTACCTCTGAGTAGGTATGTTGGTTCTCTCTCGTCTTATTATCCGTATCCTGAACCAAGGTACACCAAGGGTAATAGGCCCACAAATGTCCTCTGTTGACCACAAATATCCTCCGTTGAGTCCACTCCTGCCATGTCCTCATTACCGCTGAGTAGGAAGACTCTACGTTTAAAACCTTCATACTTACCATGTCCTCATTACCTCTGAGTAAGTATGTTGGTTCCCCCTCATCCTATTATCCGTATCCTACAGTCGGGGTACGCCAAAGATAATAGGCCCACAAATGTCCTTCGCTAAGTCTCTCAGTACAGGCCCACCATTCCTCATTATGCCCTGGGAGCCCAGCTGCTCCATGGCATTCTATATCCCGATACCGGGAACGTCCACGACCACTTTGTCGTGGAACTGTTCTAGGTATCCCCAGTCAAACTTGTTACCTGTACCTAAAACCAAGGTATGCCATGGGTAACAGGTCCACAAACAAGTCCCCCATGCGGGGCAAACATCACCACAATACCACAGGTACAACAAGCAATGCAAATGAAGGGTAGAATGGAAAGTACTCTTTATTTAAAAGACGAAAAAAGCATTACATGTTTTGGGACCACGTCCCTCTCAAAAAGAAAAGAAAAAAACAGGAACAAAACCAAGAAAAGGCCGACTATAGCTCAGCATTACACAACTCCAAGAGGCGATTTCTCACCAAGATCGTCCCCCGCTCAAGCCTCTGTTTCGCTCAGCGCTCGGCCTCCTGGGTCAACTGCTCTGCATCATTTAAATACATATATGCCTGCCAGTCGTTCTCCATCTTCTTTAGGGCAAGTTCAAGATTGGCAAAAGCCCTACTAAACTTGTCAGCCTCCTGAATGGCAATCCCTTTCTCAATACGAGCAGCTTCGAGCTCGGACTCCAAGAAAGCCAACTTTTTCTTGAGCTCGAGGATCTGCTCCCGGGTGTCAGCTACCCCGCAGGAGGCCGCCGCTTCCCGAGCTGTACAATCTTCAGTCCGACGGCTCCATTGATCGTACAATCGAGTCAGATCCTGGAGGTCCTTCAATATAGTTGGCTTGATCGATTCCCGAGCCAGCCTCACCTTCTCCACCGCGGTCACGAGAAAATTATGCTCTTGGTTTATTACCGCGGGTAAATCAGCTTGTTGCAACACGCGAAATTGGGCCACGAGACGATCAGCCTCTAACAACTTAGGCTCCAGAAGCACAGCCAGTCCCGCTCTACCGGGGAGTGTTCTAAGGATATTAATCTGACCACCGGCACATTGACGGGCCATAGAAAAAGGAGTCCCCCTCTCCACAGCTGCCTCAATCCCCCTCTTCAGGTGGCGGTAGAAACTGTCGGCCACATCCTGGGATACTTCGTCCAAAACTTCCGTAGAGGACGGTGTCAAAGGGAGTGTAGCAGGCAGTACCGAAGGAGTACCCTCAGAACTGGCCGTCCCTGTCACCAGAGAAACGAATTCTGTACGAAAAGAGGCGTGGCTGGCAGCTAACTCCTCCTCCACCGCCTAGAGAGCCTGGATACTTGGGAGAGCGGAAAGGTTAACTCCCGAAACCCTATTCGCAGAGGATGGCGCGGAAAGCGTCGTCCCTTGCTCCAACTGTGCTATCACCAAGGCTCCCGAACTTAACCCAGCAGGAAGCCCCTCAGTATGGGTTGGAAAAGAAGGAGGCACACGTGCTTCCATCAGATTCCCCCCGGTAGAGTCCGCCCTGGCAATGTCCATCACCGACAATAAAGGGGTGGGACCTGTACGTCCAAAGCAATCATTAATCCACGAAGGACAGGATGATAGAGCAAATATGCCTCCTCACAAATTCAGAAGCTGGTTTATCTTAGCAGGGGAAGAGCTCGGAGGCTGCACCTCGCTCGAAGCTAGCATGGACTCCCCACCCGCAGCTCCCAACTCAAATTTGACTGGCTTCTCTGCCCCATCCACCCCTGAAGGGGAGTCAGCCGGGTCAGTGTTATCCTGTTAGAATTCAGCTATCTCAGGGACAGGGGCAATAGAGCCCCCGTCCCCATGAGTTGAGGCCTCAGCAAGATGAGACCCCCCGACCGCCTCCGAAAGAGCCCCAGCGGAAGTGATGGCAGTGCACATATCATTGATCAAAGTGGACAAGGCGGGATCGACTTTAGTAGTCGAGTACCGAGAAGCAGACTCCCCGGACGCCTACAAAGAGCAAAAAAATGATTTGGACATAATTTAGAAAAAGAAGAAAAAGGCGGCTGAAATTCCAATTACCTCAGAAATAGCGTCAACATCAATAAACAGCCTGCGACGTCTTACCGCAGCCCGCTTTGTGGAGTAGGTCCTGCCATCGTCAGTAGACAGACGCCTGCCTCATGGGCACGAAACACCAGGCACAACAGGAGGAGGATCCTCTACCTCTTCGTCCGGCACAGTAGGAGGCTGGTTCCCCACCTCCTCATCCGAAGAATGTGATGAGTCATCGGCGGCCTGCTCATCATCCTCTTCGTCCGTCGCAGTGGACTCCGAGTCTGGCGCAGGAACCCTATTCGCCCCTCTCTTTCTCTTCCTCGAACCCTCTGGCTTTTCTGCCAAGCCGGTCCCGACAATGAAGCTGGTGTTCATGTCAAAGTTTACGGGAGATTTGCTCGCCGCAACGTGATAAAGAGCCGCCATGTACAGAATGTCCCCTTGCATATTAGCGTCAGGGACTGAGAAGCTGGCCCGAGTATGAACAACATTGTAATAATGCCACGTACGGATGCCGTCAAGAACACTGCCCTCGAAGCCCAGACAAGCACTGGGGTAGTCAAGGAACAGCTGACTATACCCGAATTGACGAGAGAACCTGCTAGGCAAATAAGGCTCCAAGTACACGTTATTTCGGTAACGATATACTAGGTGCGCCGGGCGAATATTGCGCAGCCATAGAAGCATCTTCTCGGATAAGAGCTGGGGAGGTTCAATGCCATCAACGTGTACCCTCCACACTTCCCTAGGGGTAAACTGAGGAAGAGACACAAAGAAGTCAGGCCCATCAACTCTGGCCAACGCTCTCCGACAAGCCGGCATGGTGTCATACTCCCAAGATTGATGGCGGTATCGGAAGAGGAAGGCGTCATTGGCGGTGACACCATCCTCTGGCCCGGCCCTCATCAATGACCGGTAATACATCAATAACCACCCCATGAGATAGTGGTATGGTAGCTCTATCCGCTCGAAGTCCAGCGTCGTCTCACGAGCAATGACTTTAGATGTAAAGGCACGGAGGCCGTGGTGTATACTACACACCATAGCCGGAAGAAGGGGCAGTTTTACTTTGAAGACCAGCTTCACAGCCGGGAGAATGAAATGGCGGCTGATCCTTTCAGTAGAACCTGCCCCTCCCGAGACTACGCAATTTTGTAGCCATACCATCAAAAACCCGGCCAAGACTGCTTTCTCGGACATTTGCTGGGTACTATAGTGGAAATAACTGAAAGAGTCAGTATGGCTCCCAAACTTATCACGAGTGGACCTCGACCTTTTAACCTTCAACATCATGTCCTTCACCTCCTCCGGGGTTTGAGGACTTCGAGACGAAACCCGACCAGAAGGACGTAATTTGAAAAGATACGCGACCCAGGCTGTGGTATGGGGGGCGTTCCCTTCTGAGCTATTTTCTTTCTTGATAGCAGTCTGGTGGCAGATGCTATGGTGGCACAACAGTTCTCGGTACACAGCGACGAAACCAAAAAATCGTCGATCCAGGTCATCGAATTCCTCGTTCGTCGGGGTATATACTTCAAAGGCCTCGCCTCTCCACGGCAGCTTAGAAACAGCATGCATCTCATGGAAAGCAAGTCCCAACTCTCCCCCGGGCGCGAAGAAAGTCCCCGTACGCCGGCTATACATCTCCAAAGGGGCCATGAACAGCGGCTTGTTAATGGACAATCAATAACAGGTGCCCCGATGGCGTAGTAAAGGTCAATCTCCCGAAGGAGTTCCTCGTAGTTCTTCAGGATCCATGAAGAAAGATTGGCCCATGTGGGAATGGGGTTTATCCAATTCAGCAATGACAACCTGCCCACAAGATAGGACCCCTTGCTAGCAAGCTGATTCAGGAAGGTGTCAGCTCAGGTAAAAGTGAAGTTAGGACCAGACACATTTATAAAAGTAGCAGGAATCAGCCCCATCACAGTCCGGCTGACTGACTCCCTACTTGCACATACTGACCTAATACTCATGTTATAGTGGATGTTGCCCACGAACATCCCCTGTTGGGTTGGAGTCAGAGAACCTGCCATCTTCCTTCCCAACGGTACCATGTTAAACTACGAGAGAGGAAAATGCCGCTCCATCTCAGGAACATGGATATCCACCCCGTCTACTGTGAAGTCCCAGTTCTCAGAAACATCCAGCATTCGGTAGTTCTTTACGGAGAAAGCATCCCCGAAGAGGAAAGCTGGTTTTAGATATTCTTCGTCCAGTTTCCCCGAATTCATCATAGTGCAAAGAAAATGGAAAGGCTGGTTGTTGATGGCAGCCACCCTCTCCAAAGGCTCATTAGAGGGAAGTTGATCTGTCATATGTCGAATTAGATCGTCAAGCCACACACCCATGGCAAACTGAGCTGAACCAACTAGAAGTTCTCCGGCCGGGTTGGCTGGGTGGTTCACTGGAAAAAGACAAAAGAAACAGGATTAAAAAATAGGTTAAAACGAAACCACTTAGAGTTTCTTAAAAAGAAGTCTCTATGTGTCTATGCGGCTCGGATCGACGAAGCCTTATACGGCCCAGTTCAGCTGAGTTTTATGCGACACGGCTTCAACAGAGCCTATACAGCTCGGGTCAGCATAGCTTCATGCGACCCAATTCAGTTAGGAGTTCCATATGACACTGATGCGGCTCAGATTAAGACTTATGCGGTTCTATCTCGCAGAAAAGTTTATGCGGCGGGATTCAGCAAAATTCTATGTGGACCAGTTTGTCAGGAACATATACGGCTCCGGTCAAAGGAGACTTTATGCGGTTCATATCCAGAAGTAGTCTTGCGACTCAAAATCCTTCTCATGCGGCTCATACAGGGGGAATGTCCTATGCGGCTCAAATATGAGAGGGTCATGCGGCCCATACAACACATGCGGCTCCATTATGATCAAGCTTGAGCCATCCAAACGATGAGGGCTTGTGCATAAATCATGCAACAGAGCCATGGGTTCTTAGGGTTCAAAGTATTCAAAAGAGATCCTTACACTTGAAAGCAGGGCGAACATCAGGATGCACTTCGGGCACAGCGGCCGACGAGGAAGCCGCCTTCTTGCCTTTTGCGGCTGCGAAGACGACCTTGGAAGATTTGGGTGCCATTTTCGATAGTCGGAGAATAGAAATAGGGAAAGAAAGGAAAGACAGCAACAGTTGAAAACGAAGGAGAAAGCAAAGAAACCCCTCCGACTGAACCCATCCATATTTATAAACAAAACCAAGGCGCTTCGATTCTCGTGAAGAACGAAAGCCAACTCTTCGGTTATCGAGGCGAGCCGCCTAAAATGAAGGCCAGACTCCTGGGATCCCGCCCCCGAAAAGTGACCTCAAAACTGACAACAAATCAACAGCATTTAATGCAAAAGATCTCTATACGTGGCAAGATGACGTGGCGGAAAGTCCCTGTGGCTGAGACACTTATGCGGCCCGGAAACCCCTACGGCCTAGTCATCCATGCGGCCGAGACATCCATGCGGCCGAAACACTCATGCGGCCTAGTCATCCATGCGGCCAAGACGTCCATACGGCCGAAACACTCATGCGGCTGAAACATCCATGCGATCGAGACATCATATGAGGCTAAAAGAATACATGGCCATGCTTCTTATTCAAAGTATTTCAATTTTGAAAATTGAAAACTTTGAAGGGGGTCTTGTAGAAGCATGGAAAATAACAAAGAAAGATCCATGCGGCCAGAGAGCGCCATGCGGCTCAGAGAAGTCATGCGGCTCAAGAATTCATGCGGATCGAGGATCTATGCGGCTCAAAAAGGTCCTATGCGGCTCAAAGAGGGGCCACGTGGCCTGCAAACAACTTTCTCGTTTGTCCTTTACTGTATTAAAGGCATTGACGGCTGACAATTTGGACGAGATGACAGTTCTGACACGAAAATATCATTATGACTCCCTCATAATGACGGACTCCTCGGGAAGCAAAGAAAATCTCTGACATAATCCTCCGAGAGTCAGAAATTGTCATGCGGCCTTGACACGTGGACAGTCCCATACGGCTCACGAAGACTAGCTTCTGTAGAAGCATGGAAAATGATCCATGCGGCTAGGAAATCTCATGCGGCTCATAAAGCCCATGCGACTCAGAAAGTCATGCGGCATAAGGGACTATGCGGCCCAAGACATCCCATGCGGCTCAGAAGACACGTGGCGTAACAGTGCTCCCCTCCGCCCTATGCTGCATTAATTACGTTGGCGGCTGACAACTCTAAAAAAAGTGACAGCCCTGACACAAGAGAGGCAATTATGACTCTGTCATAATGACAGACCCCTGGAGAAGAGAAAGAGATCTCTAACACAATCCTCCGAGATCCATAAAAATGCCACGTGGCCCTGCCACGTGGACGTTCGTATACGGCTTGAGCGAAGTCTTCCCATACGGTTCAGAATGAAGCCGTCCTATGCGGCTCAGGCCGAAACAGTCTCATGCGGCTCAAGTGAAGGCTTTCCCATGCGACTCAAGAGGATAATTTCCATGCGGCTCAGGCGGATGCATCCCTATGCGGCTCGCAATGATCATCTCCATGCGGTTCAAAGGTTCGAAAAGCAGCCCTGACACGTGGCCCAAACCTTATGCGGCCCAAATCTTATGCGGCTCAATGTTCATGCGGTTCAGATCTCCCCAGTGGCTCCTAGGACACGTGTCCTAAGCCGATCAATTTCCCAGATTTATTGCAATCAGAGATTAGGTCAAATCCCAATAATCTGGGACACGTGGCAGGAGAATAAATCAAATTTATTTGCAGACATCAGAAGATCATTATGAGGAAGATTTATTCCAATCAGCATTAATTACTGATAAGATTTGGTGTAATCTATACTTAATGGTCCAGATTCATCACACTCAAAACTAATGGCCTAGATTGACCAATCCACAGGCCGCCGCCATCTCTAGGAAGCAATCATTTGCAACCCTAATGATCACACCCCATTCCTATAAATAGCAAGGTGCCATTCCCTTGCAAAGATATACATTTCCTGGCAATATACACAACGGAGAGAGTGTGACCAGAGAGACCCCTTTTCGAGATCAGAGAGAGCATCTTATACTTGGAGAAAAAAAAGCAAAGAGAGAGCAAAGAGAGCATTTTTTTAACGCTGAACAAATCTTCTGGAGCCAAGGCTGCATACCGATCGTCCAATGAGTAAGGCAGGGCTGCCGTCGCCTTTCCGAGCCTCTATCGTCACCCTCCAGAATCTAAAATAAACAATTGTACTTAGTCTGCTGTACCTAGGCTTTCGTCCCTAGGCTTTCTTTGTACAAGCGAGTTTGTATTGTGAGTCTAAGTTCAGTCCTCCCATAAAACTGTTCTGTACTTTTACAATCAATGGCAAACACGATGGCGACTCTGATGGGGACAAACTTCTCCACGGCTGAGGAGTTGGTGACGCAGTCGGATACAGCCAAGCTTGGCTCCACGCAACAGAAGATGGTCGTCCGTTTCGACCAACAAGCGTTTGAAGAGATGCTCTCTGAAGAAAGTGCTGGCCCGATCCAGAAGCGAACCCGCACAAAGAAAGCTCGCTGCGAGTGGAGGCCAAAATCATTTGCTCCTCCACAAACCCTGGACGGGGTACTCTCTGCTACCCAAGGCGTCGAGGGTGATTCTCATACGGCTCCACTTCGAGCCTTAGAGAACTCTGCTGTCCCCGAGTCCGGCAGAGGAAAGCATTACGATGCTGGACTTACAGGGACAAAGAGCGATTCTACGCACCCCAAGAAGAAGTCGAGCACTCCTGTGGCCAAATCTGTCAAACACATGCGGGAGGCTCATGCGGATGGATCTACCAGCGGCATGAAGAAAATCCATGCGGCCAGATCTTTCAGTCGCATAAAGAAGACTCATACGGCTGAGACTTCCAGTCGCATAAAGAAAGTCTATGCGGCTACATCTGCCAGCCGCATACGGACCAACGATGACAGCCACATGACGCCTACTCCCCGCGGCTCTGTCTTCGACCGCCTCTCGTACGGTCCTGATCTTTTGTGCTCCCAAGAAGATATGTCTGACTCTCTCCAGTATCACTTAGACTCTTTCTACTATGTGCCCGTACGCAATAGAGCGAAGAAGTCTAAAGCAGCGCGAGCCTGGCGAGTTCAGTCCACTGATCTGACCTCCGATCATCCGAGCGTTCCGCATACTGCTACGCGGGCCTCGGATGGGAAGTTGTACATAACCACTCGAGTCCAGCCCCCGGCGGCAGACGGACAGAGAGGTTCGCAAAAGTCTTCCAAAATCTCGAGAGCAAATATGGTCGGTCCAGACCCATCTGACTTGCGTGAGGCCATCCTCCACAAATACAAGAAAAAAGAAGATACATCGGGGTGCCAAGAGTCCTCCCATGGACGCCATTGCACCCAAGTCATCGTCAACTGCTGCTGCAATAGCGCGATGATACGAGAAGACCGGCAGTCTGTCTTTGAAAGACTGCAACAGCCATCTTCAGAAGACGAGGCACGACCCGTCGCCTCCTGCAACTCCGCTCGGAAAGTCCCCGCTGATGGAAGGGGAATGAAGACAAATGTTCACAGCCCGAAGATTTCAACCACTGCGACTAAAAGACTGTCGTCCAAACGGATGCCCACCACCGGAGTTTTCCAAGGTACTCACTCTAAGACGAAATCTGCTACAATGGAAGATTCGTCGTCCACAACGCAGGGGGTTGCTGGGGATGGGGGTAGCACCCCTCCGAGCCTCCACAGCAATCCGATGTTCCAAGAAGACGAGCCAGGGGAGACAACTCTCCCATCGGATACAGCAAACCTCGACTCCCAAGACGAGGCAAATTCGGAGACTGGGGGTACTGTTCCTTCCGAGTCTGAATCAGAAGGGAACATACCCACATACCCCGATGACTTCTCACTACAGAGGTACGATTCGAAGGGCAAGTCCTCCACCGCTCCGTCTATCTCTCCTCATATGAAGTCGGTATTTATGACAGACAGTAATCAAGGTGGTTCCAGTGATCGCCAACGCATCGACAGTCTCGAAGCCATATTGCTTACTTTGGTCAAGTCTGTAGACGAGATTAAAACGGCCCTTCCAACTCTGCAAGGAGGAACGCCTGGCCAAATAAGCGCGGGTCCCGCGGTCAATACGGACTCGAATTCGGCGGGACCAAACCCGGGCAACGATCCTCCTGAAACAACGGCCCCCACCATCGTGGATGAGGCCCGCGAAGCAAGAAGAGAGGTACAAAAGCTCCGAGCCATGTTCCACGCTCGAGAAAACTCTCAAGACCTCAGAATACGACAACCATATCCTGCTGCATGGAGGGATGTTCCATTCCCACCAAGATATAAGCCGTTCAACATCAATCCTTATGATGGCAAGACCTCAGCAAGTCGATACATCACTTACTTCGAGGTCACCACCGACCATCTGCTCTATGACGATGCCATTCTCACACGATTATTCATTGGAGCATTGGAAGGAGTCGCCTTCGACTAGTATCGCAATCTGCCGAACAACTGCATCCACTCCTTCGTCGCCTTCAAGCGCATGTTCTTGGAAAGATTCTACGAAGTAGGGCAGGACATCACCATGTCTACCCTCATGGACGTCGTCCAAGGGGAGAAAGAGCTGACAAGGAACTACATCGAGCGGTTTCGCCAAATCATAATGAAGTTGCCGTCTGGAAACCCGGATTCCTCCTTGATTGAAATTTGCCAAAAGAGACTGCTTCCAACAATCAGTCTCTGGATGGACGAAAGTCAATTCAAGGATTATAAGACATTCATCATCAGTGCCACAAGCGCCGAAGAACGATTGAAGAAGGCTCGCCAACTGGGATTGCATATCTCGGACGGAGAGAACAAGGGCAAGCGTCCCAACAACGATAATGGGGGTAGCCCCTCCAACAATCGGGACAGCAGGGGAAAGCAGGCTATGGTGGCCGATACAGCACAGAAACCTGAGCCAAAGCCAGCAGACAAACAATGGCCGTAAATCACTTACTCCTTCGAAGACGGTCACGTCAAGCCCATCTTGGACATGCTCATACAAGAAGACAGAATCCAGCTTCCTCCAACAAGAAGGGAACCGCGGCCGGCAGAGATGGAGAACCCGAAGTACGCCATTATCACCACTACGTCCACCATGCTACACACGACTGCTACCAGCTAAAACGGTACATCCAAAACCTAATCGATTCGAATGCTCTGGCTATCGATTTCGAAGAGGTAACCGTGGCAGCCAACATGGTGTCAGTACAATTCGGCAGCTTCCCTCCGACGGAAACTCAAGACGGAGTGGTCCCCATTCCTCTGGCAACAATGGAGATCTCTAATCTTCCTCCTTCCCGAGATCAGACCGCTGGTCTAGTACCCCTCACCACATCACAAGGGGAGGTCATGTGGATCCATCCAGACTTAGTATCGGAAGTGACTCGGCCCATATCGCCTTCTACCTGCAAGAAGAAAATTGGAAAAATCAGGTCCTGCCGCATAATCTCGACAGACATCGAAGAAGCTACAGCCGTCGTCACACGGTCTGGGGCGCAATCCCAACCTATGGTTGACAATCCAGTTGAAGATCATCAACCCACTAAAACTGATGCTCCGGGACCAGCTCAGCCTTCGACGACCGACAAGCCTAGGCCGAGGGAGACTCGCTTTGACAAATCCCTCGGAAAAGAGGCATCACAAGGGCTGGAGAAGCCCTACAACTTCGACATCTTAGCACAATTGGCCAACACACCGGCCAAGTTGTCATTATACGAGCTTCTGAGACTCTCCAAGAATGTTCGTGCGGCTTTGAGCGATGCACTCCAAAACGCCGACGTGTACCTCGCTCAGGTCAACCTCACAGGAGAGATCCCGCCTGCAGATCTCCAAGACAGCGCCTGTACGGGAGCAATGCCCAACATCGTCTTTACTCCACAGGACATGCTCATCAAAACCAACCTGCACGATCGTCCGCTGTACTACACTGGATACATCGGCGACGTAAAGGTAGATCGGATGCACATTGATCCTGGCTCTTCCATAAGCATTATCCCGAAGGGTCTACTACATCATCTCCGTATCCCAATGCATCGCCTGACGCCTACAGGCACCGCCATCAGCGGTTTCAATTCGGGCAGGAGCTACCCAATTGGGAAGATTCGTCTGAAGTGTCAAATTGGCGACCTCCAATCCGAAGTCACCTGCTACGTCATAGATGCAGACACTTCTTACAACATCCTCTTGGGACATCCATGGATACACGATTATATGATCGTGCCTTCCATGCTGCACCAATGCTTCAAATATGTCGACAAATACGGCTTCGTGAGGACGGAATTTGCTGATATCGATCCCTTCAAAGGGGTCGAATCCTACTACTCAGACTTCTGCCTGTACGAAATATCGAAGAAGCATCTTGGTGAAGGAGATGTACGAGCTAGTACCGAGATGACCATAGGATCAGAAGAGCCTCTGACGATCCACCTCCAAGCTTGCAAACCTGGCAAGTCAGCACCCCTTACTGCCACTCTGCGTAAGGACATAATCAGCCTTTCAGCACAAGAAGAGCAGATGACAATCCGGCTGCCAAGGTCTGGCCATGTGCCAAGACCCACAATGGAGCCGCTGACAATTAGGCTACCGAGAGCCGGTCAGCCTCAAACGGAGAAGCTCAATCCCTCCGACAAGACAATGACGATACGCCTTCCCAAGAAGGGTCGTCACCCCGATGCAAGGCTTGGAACTTCTAGCGAACCAACCACTCCCCGCCCAGCATCGAGTGCCAAGCTGGGGGTCGCTAGTTTGCCAACAACTCCATGCTCTGAACCGCTGACGATCAAGCTGCCCAGGTCGTCCTCTCAGTCTTCGTTTATACAGGGGGTAGCTGAAGAGGAAACGAAGATAGCCAAGTATGTGGCTGCCCACACTGATGTTTCCTCCGCAGATGATGTAATCCCCCTAGAAAAGATATCTTACTTCATCAATAAAGGGCTATCTTTGAACTACCTCGAGCTTAGTAAGCTCTGTACGATGTATGCTATGGAACACGGTATAGGTACTCACCTCCACACACAGGTAACAAATGTGCACACTGCAGTCCAGCTTACTCCAGCAGAAGACGCTTACCGCATAATCGAGAGAGGGGACCACCCAATCATCTTCGGCCGGAAGGACGATCATCATCCCTTCACCATAGAAGAAGTCGACCTTGGATCAGATGCCGGGAGACTGCCTCTGTATCTTTATAGCCCCCAATCTAAATATCTCATGCAGAAACAAGGGTATGATCTGGAGACTACGCCAGGCTTGAACTACGGTACGGGGCGACGATTACCTTTGAAGCCACTGGTCCCGGCATGCAAACCACGGGACTACTACAGCAAGACTCGATGTGGATTAGGGTATATAACACCCACGACGACCCCTAAAAGTTCAGTCAACATGGCATTCGCCGACGCTTATGAAGAAGACGAAGACATCCCCGAAATCCTCGAGCTAGAGCCGTAGGCCCAGCAGTTGGATACGTAATAGGAAAAGCAGTTTGAACTGAGGAACCCTCCTACTGAAGATGAGGTTATCCAGGTCGACCTCGGCAGCGAATCTTCTCCAAAACCAATCTTTGTCAGTAAAAGCTTAATAGACGAGAAGCGAGAATCAATGTTGGAACTTGTCAAAGAGTACATTGATATGTTCGCAAGGAGCTATGAAGACATGCCAGGGCTAAATCCCGATATTGCTCTTCACAAGCTCAACATTCGGCCGGACTCGAAGCCAGTCAAGCAACAATAGCGACGCTTCCGCCCAGGCATCATGGATGCGATCGAAGCCGAAGTCAACAAACTGATAGCCAGTGGCTTCATACGTGAAGAGCAACATTCCGACTGGGTCGCCAACATAGTACCCGTTCTCAAGAAAAATAGAAAGATTCGAATCTGCATCGACTTCCGCAATCTGAACGAGGCATGTCCCAAAGATGAATTCCCCCTCTCTATCACAGACATCATGATTGACAACACCTACGGCTTCGAACGCATGTCATTTATGGAAGGATTCTCGGGGTACAACCAAATCAAGATGTCTCCTAACGACAAAAAGCATACATCATTCCGAACACCAATTGGCACATACTGTTACACAGTCATGCCTTTCGGTTTAAAGAATGTTGGCACCACATATCAACGAGCCATGAGTATCATCTTCAGAGAACACTTGCACAAGACGGTGGAATGCTATGTCGATGACATCGCCGTCAAGAGTCGCCGTAAGGAAGACCATCTACAGGATCTGAGGACGGTATTCGATCTGATACGAGCGCACAATTTGAAGATGAACCCTACGAAGTCCTTCCTGGGCGTATCCAGCGAGAAGTTCTTGGATTTCATCATCACCGCCCAGGGTATCCATGTAGACCCTGAGAAGACAAAGGCAATTATGGAGATGGGTCCCCCGAAAAATCTCTGCGAACTCAGAGGCCTTCAAGGAAGGCTAGCTTACATCAGAAGATTCATCTCTAAGCTCTCTGGGCGATGTCGACCATTCACCCACCTCATGAAGAAAGGTGTCTCGTTCGTATGGGACGAAGAATGCCAGCGTGCCTTCGACAGCATCAAAGAATATTTGTCAAATCCTCTAGTCCGGGTGGCTCCGGTTGCTAGAAAACCATTCCTGCTCTACGTACGAGCAATGGAACATTCCTTCGGGGCTCTGCTGGCACAAAACAACGATACAGGCCATGAACAAGCCATATATTACCTCAGTCGAATGATGATTGGGCCAAAGCACCGATATACCGCTGTGGAGAAGGAATGCCTTGCCCTGGTGTTCGCTATCCAGAAGATGCGATACTATGTCACCGGACAAACAATACATGTGATCTCACGAGTCAACCCTCTCAGGGTCCTCATGACTAAACCAGGGGCACTCAGCTCTCGCCTCGCTACATGGGCAATATTGTTGTCCCCTTATCATATGATCTTCGTCCCGCAAAAGGCTGTCAAAGGTCAAGCCTTGGCGGACTTTTTGGCAGCCTACCCGGGTTCGGAATCGTCCAGGATATATGAAGAAATTCCAGACGAGGTTGCCGACTCGAATGCAGCCTCTCACGATAACATATGGCGGATGTTCTTCGACGGCGCTTCAAGAACAGGACCCAAGGGCAACATCATTGTCGGAGTCGGGGTGGTGCTAGTCTCCCCTTTCGGATTGGTGATTAACCGTGCTTACTCCCTCACGGAACCCTGCTCTAACAATGTGGCCGAGTACAATGCTCTGGTCATTGGCCTCCAACTTGCAAGGGAGCTGGAGGTAGAATATCTTGAAGCATACGGCGATTCTCAGTTAATCGTCAATCAAATCCGGGGCTCATACGAAGTTCGTCACGAAGACATGATCCTCTATCACCAAATAGCAATCGACATCATCTCATCGTTCGAGGGGTTCTTCATCGAACACGTCCCCAGACTCCGAAATATCGAAGCTGATGCCTTAGCAGGCCTGGCCGCTTCCCTAGAAGTGCTGAATCATACCCATCAATCGGTAGATGTGAGAGGCCACGAGCTGGTCTGCCCCAAGAACACTGTTTAATTCGTGGCAAGTTATTCCGCTCAGGCGATTGATGATGCCCCAGATTGGAGACAACCATTCATCGACTTCGACGTCTACGACATCCTCCCCGAGAACCCAAAGGAGGCCACCTCCATTAGACGACGTTCCCTCAGATTCTTCTACGATACAGAGACGAAAATGCTGTATCGGCGATCCTACGATGGATTATTGCTTCGATGTCTGTCAAACGCAGAAGCCAAAGAAGCCGTACGAGAAGCGCATGACGGTGTCTGCGGGGCCTATCAGCCTGGTCCTAAATTGCGAGACCGTCTCCGCCGAATGGGCTACTACTGGCCCACAATGGTAGCAGATGCGATAGACTACGCAAGAAGGTACAAAGCCTGCCAAGTCCACGTAGACTTCATTCACCAGCCATACGAATTTCTACATCCGACAGTGGCATCCTGGCCCTTCGAAGCATGGGGGATGGATATCATCGGTCCGATTACTCCACCTTCCTTCCAAGGACATCGCTTCATACTCGCAATCACAGACTACTTCTCCAAATGGGTGGAGGCTGTCCCGCTTACAGAAGTCAAGACTTCAAACGTGATCAGCTTCCTTAAGCATCACGTTATCTATCGCTTTGGATTGCCCCAGAGGATCATCCACGATAACGGTCCGCAGATTACAAGCCACGCCTTTTATCGATTCTGCGACAAGCACCGCATCCAGAATATTGCTTCAACGCTATACAACACAGCAGCGGATGGGTTAGAAGAAGCATTCAACAAAACCATCATCAAGTTACTCAAGAAGTTCGTATCGTCCAACAAACGCGACTGGAACGAGAAGCTTGGTAAATGCTTATGGGCGCACCGTACCACGGTCCGAACAGCTACCGGGAGCACACCATTCTTCCTAGTGTACGGGAGTGAGGTAGTTCTCCCATTAGAGACTCAAATACCCTCACTCCGCGTCGCCCTCACTTATCAATTGACGACGGATGATAACTACCGACGCCGACTACAAGAGTTGGAGGCCTTAGATGAAAAGCACCTCCTAGCTCAGCAAAGGATCGAACTATACCAAGCACGCATCTCCGGAGCCTTCAACAAGAAGGTCAAGATCAGAACATTCTAAGTGGGCGATCTCGTTCTGGCAGTCCGGAGACCGATGGTCATGACTCATAAGACCGCCGGCAAGTTCCACCCAAAATGGGAAGGCCCATTTATCATTGAGGCCGTATTCTCCAACGGAGCTTACCGCCTCGCAAAACAGAATGGGGATTTGCTCATGTTGCCCGTCAACGACAAGTTTCTGAAGAAATACTATGTCTAAAATGACATTCTCCAGATCATGGAGTCATGTGCCCGCTGGTGCCGCTGAATTCACATCCACAATTTTCTAGATTTTCGAGTCACGTACCCGCTAGTACCGCTGAACTCACACTCACCATTCTCTAGATTTCGGAGTCATGTGCCCGCTGGTGCCGCTGAACTCACATCCATAATTTTCCAAATTTTTGAGTCACGTGCCCGCTAGCACCGCTGAACTCACCCTTACAGTTTTCTCGGATCATTGAGTCACGTACCCGCTGGTACCGCTGAACTCACACTCACCATTCTCTAGATTCCCGAGTCATATACCCTCTCGTGCCTCTAAACTCACATCCACAACATCCCAGATTATCGAGTCATGTGCCCGCTGGTGCCACTGAACTCACACTTTCACAATATCGAGTTATGTACCCGCTGGTGCCTCTGAACTCACATCCCGGTCACTCTTTCAGATAGTAAGTCATGTATGATCATACCTCTGAACTTTCTTCCTGGAAGAGATCCTCCTTCATGATCCAATACCCGTACTTCCAGTACATAAAAAGGGTAAGCGATCCACAAATTTTTAAAACGGCCATGTCCTCATTACCTCTGAGTCGTTTTACTTCCGCCAAAAACAAATCACCCCCTACATAGAACTTCCATGTCCTCATTACCTCTGAGTCGTTCTATGTACCCCCTCTTCATTGAGTCCACTCTTGCCATGTTCTCATTACCTCTGAGTGGGAAGGCTCCGCAGAAGAAACTCTCATATTCACCATGTCCTCAGTACCTCTAAGTGAGTATGTTCGTTCCCTTTAACTTGTTGCCCATATCTAAAACCAAGGTACGTTAGGGGCAATAGGTCCATGCAAAATGTCCCAATAAGATGATTATTATACAGCAAAAGAGTGAAGCAAATATATTCCATTCATTCAGAAATCGGTTACATCCACACGGTTACAGAAAAGTTCTTCATTACAGACAAGAAGAAAGGCAAAACAAAGTAAAGACTACAGATTGACATTTACGAGAAACCTCAAAACCCTAGTTACAGAAGTACGTATACAACTCCCTCAACCACATTACATATGAAGGATGTAATTGAGGAAGATCCTCGTCCAGTGTAGGAGAATCAGGATTCCCGGCACTGTCACCCTCAGCAGTCTCGATAGTAGGGAGGATGTCGTCCCCCTCAGGCGCCGATTCTTTTTTCATCGCCTCCTCCTTAACAAAGAAAGGCCCCTAATTGATGCCAGGGAGCGACGACACCCCTACCACTGCAATCTCAGCATTCGGAGGAGACACTACAAGAACCAAAAGATGAAAAAAAGTGATGATGAATGATAAAAATAGTCAGAAGATATTCAGAGATGTTCATGCGGTCCGTTTAAGACAACTTTTATGCGGCTCGGACATGGAATATATTCCATGCGGCTCATGGGACGTGTATGCGGACCATGTAATTTAAAAAGCTCGCATCAAATGATTATGCACAAAGCAATGCAGCAGAGCAGCATCTGTTAGGGTTTTAAAGTACCTAATCTTCCACACAGTCCTTACCTTCGACGACAACATGAACGTTAAGACGAACGGGGGGTACGGCAATTGAAGACGAAGCCCACTTCCTACTCTTCGCCACAGCCTTCTTCATTGCCTTGGAAGCCCTAGGTGCCATCGTTGTCTGTCGGTCAGAAGAAGAAAACAAGACAGAGATCTTAATCAAGAAAAAGTCTAAGAGAGAAATCCCCCCAAATACCCTTCTATTTATAGAGAAAGGAGAACCACAGACCGACGCCTCGTACAAAGTAGTCGACTCGTCGGCTATCGATACAGACTAGATAATTAAAGATCAGAAACTCTTGGGATCCTGCCCTAAAAAGGTTTACATACACGACATAATAACGTGGAAAGAAGCTATGCGGCTGAACAGTCCCCTGCGGCTGAACCACCTATGCGGCTGAACAATCTATGCGGCCAAGATATCTATACGGTTAGGGTTTCATATGTGGCCAGAAGAATATATAGCCATGCTTTTTATTCAAAGTATTTCAATTTTGCAAATTGAAAACTTTGAAGGGGGTCTTGTAGAAGCATGGAAAATGATCCATGCGGCTAGAAAATCTTATGCGGCTCATAAAGCCCATGCGGCTCAGAAAGTCATGCGGCATAAGGGACTATGCGGCCCAAGACATCCCATGCGGCTCAGAAGACACGTGGCGTAACAGTGCTCCCCTCTTCCCTATGCTGCACTAATTACGTTGGCGGCTGACAACTCTGAAAAAAGTGACAGCCCTGACACAAGAGAGGCAATTATGACTCCTTCATAATGACAGACCCCTGGGGAAGAGAAAGAGATCTCTGACACAATCCCCCGAGATCCATAAAAATGCCATGTGGCCTTGCCACGTGGACGTTCGTATGCGGCTTGAGCGAAGTCTTCCCATGCGGTTCAGAATAAAGACATCCTATGCGGCTCAGGCCGAAACAGTCTCATGCGGCTCAAGCGAAGGCTTTTCCATGCGGCTCAAGAGGACCATTTCCATGCGGCTCAGGCGGATGCATCCCTATACGGCTCACAATGATCATCTCCATGCAGTTCAAAGGTTCGAAAAGCAGCCCTGATACATGGCCCAAACCTTATGCGGCCCAAATCTTATGTGGCTTAATCTTCATGCGGTTCAGATCTCCCCAGTGGCTCCTAGGACACGTGTCCTAAGCCGATCAATTTCCCAGATTTATTACAATTAGAGATTAGGTCAAATCTCAATAATCTGGAACACGTGGCAGGAGAATAAATCAAATTTATTCGCAGACATCAGAAGATCATTATGAGGAAGATTTATTCCAATCAGCATTAATTGCTGATGAGATTTGGTGTAATCTACACTTAATGGTCCAGATTCATCACACTCAAAACTAATGGCCTAGATCGACCAATCCACAGGCCGCCGCCATCTCCAGGAAGCAATCATTTGCAACCCTAATGATCACACCCCATTCCTATAAATAGTAAGGTGCCATTCCCTTGCAAAGATATACATTCCCTGGCAATATACACAACGAAGAGAGTGTGACCAGAGAGACCCCTTTTCGAGATCAGAGAGAGCACCATATACTTGGAGAGAAAAAGCAGAGAGAGAGAGCAAAGAGAGCATTTCTTCAACGCTGAACAAATCTTCTGGAGCTAAGGCTGCATACCGATCGTCCAAGGATTAAGGCAGGGCTGCCGTCGCCTTCCCGAGCCTCTATCGTCACCCCCCAGAATCTAAAATAAACAATTATATTTAGTGTGCTGTACCTAGGCTTTCGTCCCTAGGCTTTCTTTGTACAAGCGAGTTTGTATTGTGAGTCTAAGTTCAGTCCTTCCATAAAACTGTTCTGTACTTTTACAATCAATGGCAAACAGCTCCATGCGGCTCATGAAGTCTAGCCCCATGAGGCTCACAAAGTCCATCCCCATGCGGCTCGCAAAGTCTATCTCCATGCGGTTCACTCATACTCATGTGGCTCAAATCACTACGATGCGGCCCAAATGTTCAAGGGGGCCACTCTTAGGCAGCCTGGACACGTGGCCGATCTTATGCAGCTCAACTTTCCTATGGCTCAGATTTCTGCTGATATGACACGTGGCATGATAGCAGGGCACGTGACATCAGATTGATCAAAATCTCTCAACAAATCCTAATAAAATATTGGGATCAAATCAGATCATTTGCAAATAAGCTAATTAAAGACACGTATCGAGGAATCCGAGGTTGGGATGACAAATCAGGAGGATTTATGTCAATCAGCATTAATTACCCATAGAAGATTTGATGCAATCATATTTATTGCTCAAATCTCAATGAACGGCCCAGATTTAATGATCCTTAGCTGCCGACTCCCAAGAATGGGTAATCATTGTAAACCTTAATGAGGGCCCCCCACTCTTATAAATAGCAGGGTGCCATTCCCTTGCAACAAGAACACATAGACAGAGATAGAGAGATATAGAGACAGACGCACATAGAGACACAGAGAGCCAGAAAGCCTGAAGAGAGAGCATTTCTTCATCAACGCCAAGCAGTTCTTCTACAGAGCCAAAAAGCTGCATCCGATCGTCCAAGGATTAAGGCAGAGCGGCTGTCGCTTTTTCGAGCCTCTATCGTCACCCCCCAGAATCTAAAATAAACAATTGTACTTAGATTGCTGTACCTAGGTCTTCGTCCCTAGGCTTTCTTTGTACAAACGAGTTTGTATTGTGAAGTAAAAGTCCATTCCTCCGATAATTGTTCTGTTCTTTTATATTTCATGGTAAACAGACAATACGAGAGCAGAATAGGTGTGAGTGACGATTTTCAGGTAGGCGTGGAAGTGTTTCTTAAGTATGCCATGAGCAAAGCTCAGTTTATGGACGGTAACAAAATCAAGTGTCTATATCGTAATTATCGTAATAGATGTTATGAAGAAGTGGTGAGTGTAAGAGATCACTTGACCCGTAAGGGTTTTGTACGTGATTACGGCCTGTGGTCATCGCAAGGTGAACTATATGCGGAAAAACAGGTTGCGAATGCTGCTACTTATGCTTTTGATGATAATACTGCAGCGGATTTTGTCGTCGATGATGACGAATTCTTCGTTGATTATGAAGACGTGCAGAACCTTGCACGAGATATGGTGTACGACGCGGCAGGGCCTAATTTTGATCCGGAGGATCCTAATCCCGAGGCGAAGGAGTTCTATGATATGTTTCAGGATGCTGAAACTTCTTTATATCCTGGTTATGAGCCACATTCCGTACTGTCAGTGACGATGCGGTTGTTGAACATAAAGTTCGATTTTAACTTGCCACAAACTTTCTATGATCGGATTACACAACTA
This sequence comes from Iris pallida, assembly GCA_029216955.1. Lineage (NCBI taxonomy): Eukaryota > Viridiplantae > Streptophyta > Magnoliopsida > Asparagales > Iridaceae > Iris > Iris pallida. Next base: position 4,969,706 of record JANAVB010009800.1, read on the forward strand.
ATAAAGGAGGTGTTACTGAAGGAATCAAAAGAGCTTCCAAAAAACTTCTACAAGTCGAAGATGATGGTCCGACAACTGGGACTGGGCTTCGACAAGATAGATTGTTGTCATAATGGATGCATGTTGTACTACAAGGAGAACGAGGATGTAGAAAGTTATAGCTTCTGTAATGCGAATCGTTACAAGGAAGTCAGGAGAACAGGAAAGTCAACTAGAAAACGACGTCCTTACAAGTATATGCATTACTTGTCGATCACGAAGCGCTTGCAGAGGATGTATATGTCTCAGAATACAGCAGAACACATGACGTGGCACAACGAAGAACGTACAAAGGATGATGGAGAATTGTCACATCCTTCGGATGGAGAGGCGTGGAAATATTTCTATTTTTGCCATCCAGATTTTGCTGCAGAGCCTAGAAATGTACGCATGGGGCTATGTTCTGATGGATTCGCCCCTTTCGGGCAGTCGTGATCTCAATACTCCTGCTGGCCGGTCATTCTGATCCCTTATAATCTGCCACCATGGATGTGTATGAAGACTCCTTATATGTTCTTGACGGCTATCATACCGGGTCCCAAAAATCCGACGAAGAATATCGATATATATTTATAGCCGTTGGTGGATGAGCTGAAACAGCTGTGGAAGATCGGCATCACGACCTATGATATTTCCAGGAAATAGAACTTTCAGATGAGAGCTTCACTGATGTGGACAATCAATGATTTTCTCGCATACGGTATGCTGTCGGGATGGAGTACTCATGGCACCCTGTCTTGTCCGATATGCATGCAAAATAGTAAGGCGTTCCGTCTTAAGCATGGAGGAAAAACTTCTTTCTTTGATTGTCATCGTCAATTTTTGCCCGCGAGTCATCCTTGGAGAAAGAACAAGGACGCGTTCAGAGCTGGAAAACAAGAATTTTCTCATCCGCCTGCCAGATTGTCGGAATACGATATTTGGGAAGATGTAAAGGACTTGTCCACTGTAATGGAAGATCCATCGATCAATCGTGTCGATGGGTTCGGACAAACCCATAACTGGACCAAACGGAGTATCTTCTGGGACTTGCCTTTCTGGAAAGATATTCTTATAAGGCATAATCTTGATGTTATACATATCGAAAAGAATGTGTTCGATAATGTCTTCAATACCATCATGGACATTAAAGGAAAGACGAAGGACAATCCAAAAGCAAGACAAGACATTGCCGAGATATACAAGCGTTCTTATCTGAACTTGATACAAAGGGGAGCTGCTGGACAATTAAGTAACCCGATAGCACAATACACATTGAGCAAGGAAGATAAATTAATAATCTGTAAGTGGGTATCTACTTTAAGATTTCCCGACGGCTATGTGTCAAATTTTTCTAGATGCATTGATCTCAATGAACGCAAGCTAACGGGAATGAAGAGTCATGACTGCCACGTATTTATGGAAAGATTACTACCCATTGCTTTGAAAGAGTTGTTGCCTTCTGCTGTATGGGTTCCGTTGGCCGAACTATCAATATTTTTTAGAGATATTTGTTCAACTAAGTTGACTGTGCAACACATGGTTGAACTTGAGGAAAAGATTATCTTAACAATTTGCAAGTTATAGAAAATATTTTCTCCTGGCTTCTTCGACAGCATGGAGCATCTACCGATTCATCTAGCATACGAAGCCCATGTCGGTGCATCTGTTCATTATCGATGGATGTACCCATTTGAAAGGTACATATAAATCGATATAATTTAAGTTGAATTTTAGTGTGTTTTAAAATTCTTTCTTAATTCTCAAGATAATTTGTCTCTCTAGATACCTACACCATCTAAAGAAAAAAGTTGGCAACAAAGCTCATATAGAGGCTTCGATATGCGAAGCATATCTTATCGAAAAGGTATCAAACTTCTGCTCCATTTATTTCGATACTCATGTTAAGACAAATCGAAATAGACCTGAAAGGAATGACGAGGACGTTGAGGATGGAGGAATATTCAATGTAAGGGGCAAGCATGTTGGGGCTAGTAAAAGACGGTGGTTGATAGACGACGAGTATGGTGCCGCTCACCGATATGTCTTGTTAAACTGTGACATACAAGAAGTGAGAGATTTGGAGAAGTAAGTCAGTACACTTGCACTCGTTATAATCTCGAATTTGATGAAGTAAGTGACTACACTTATATATTCTTATTTTCTCTAATAGTGTATTTAGAGATGAAGTCAAAATGAGGACACCCGATATTACCGATGAGGGACTTCAAAGAGAGGTTGATTGTACATTTTCGTCATGGTTTTGTAAATACGTAAGTAACTGTGATTATAATTAAGATTATAAATATATAATCTGAAGCATTTAAATTATAAATATTTGTTTACAGGTTTTATTGTCTGAAACAACACTCACTCATGAGAGTGTTCGTTATCTGGCTTTGGGACCGACGAAGCAAATAAAGACTTGGCCAGGCTATGTCGTTAATGGCTTCAGGTTTAAGTCAACTCAGAATGCTATAAATGTCGAATTTATCAATGACGGCATCAGTACCAAGGATTTCGGTGTTTGCATAAGAGGCACCATCTATGACGACGAGCCGGACTTTGACTATTGTGGAGTGCTTCAGGATATTATAGATTTACAATATACTGGCCCATATGATATGCATATTGTGATGTTCAAATGTGAGTGGTTCGATACGACACCAAATATCGGTTGGAGAATCGATAAACAATTTGGATTCGTCGATATAAATCATCGCAGGAGGTATAGAGGGTCTGATACATTTGCGATAGCAAATCAGGCTGTTCAAGTCTACTATACAAGCTACCCAAGGCATCGTAGAGATCGATTTGACTGGTAGGCAGTATGCAAGACTAAATCTAGAAATACATTCAATGTTGGAGACCCAGCATACCAAGAGGACCAGATCAAAAAGTCCCAATACTTGGGACAACACTCAGATACAATGGATGTTGAAGATATTGTTGAGGAAAATAGAGGAGAGGAAGAGGTTGATACACAAGACTTAGCTGTCAACCAGGGAGAAAGAGGCGTCTTATCCCAAATATTGAGGCAGAAGAAGAAGACGAAGAAGAAGAAAAAGAAGAAGAAGAAGAAGAAGAAGAAGAAGAAGAAGAAGAAGAAGAAGAAAAAGAAGAAGAAGAAGAATTTGATGGGGATGAGGATACAGATGAAATCGACGATGAAGATAAGGATGAGGATGAGGATGAGGATGAGGATGATGATGATGAAGACGAGGCCGAGGATGAGAACGAAGACGATGATTAGGTTAAATATTGTTGTATATTAAAAATACTTCCAATTACATGAATTAAGTTTGACCTCATAAAAGTAATTACGTGAATTCATGTTTTTTTTCATTCGATTATTTACTTATTGCAGATGGCACTCCTAGTCTTTTTCGTCGCGGCGGCACTCGTCTCCCTACTGGTGGTATGTATATTTTAGTTTAGTTTTTTATATCCATTTACACTTTTATATTGTTAATTATGTTTGTGTGTTCTATTTACAGGTTATGATGGCTGGCCGTGGTCGTGGTGGTGGTGGTGGTCGTGGTGGTGGTGGTGGTGGTGCGGGTCGTGGTCGTGGTCGTAGTGGTGCTGGTGGTCGTGGTCGCATTCAAAGTTCCCAGGATGTGACCCCATCGAGCGACCCCGACCCGGAGAGTACCTCGGGCACAGACGCATCCCGCCCTCGATCGACCACTTCATCGAGGCATGAGTCTCGATCTACTAGTGGATCCGTTTCGCTATCGGAACCACCAGCAGCGGATCCACCAGGGGATGCCCCAGTTACTGCACAGTGGGCCCCGGAGTACCCCCATACTCGGTTCCATCCGGTTACTGAAGAGTACATGCACGGACCCACGGATCCTCCGACGGCACCAGAGAGGCCGAGAGGCGAGTTCCGACGAGAGCTATGGCCCGCGGGGACCTCGTAAGTAAATTGAAGATAATTTATTAATTTTTTTTATTTATTCAAGTTAATAATACAGTCGTTTCTTCTTTGTAGGTTTTTTCCGTTTAATGTTGGCAGGGCTCTTGGAGAAATTATCAGGACTAACTTCCACGGTCCCTACCTCAACTTTTTGTCGGTGCCCTTAAACGTGAAGTACGTCTGGCTCGACGAGTTGAGGGTATATATCTATATCTTCTGGTTAATTATTAGTTACTCTTCAATCAACTATTTTTTAAATTACGTGATAATTGAATTTCTATGTTAGACGACGTACTGGTGGCCCCCCCATCGCGAGGACGCGATCCGCAAGACCTACAGAAGCGCTGCCTCGAAGAAGATACGGGATATGATTCATGACCTAAAAATGGGGCATACGAGGCCGAATTGGATCCGACAGGAGTATTATGAGGACCTCTTAGGTATGATGGATACCCCTGCATACAAGGAGAAATCGGAGAAGACGAAGGCGAACCGACAGGCCACGGGCCTTCATACGGGGGGATCAAGGCCCAACGCAGCGAGGCTTGCGGATCCGGTGAGCTACCGTAAATTTATTTCACTATCGAATTAGGTATTATTAATTAAAGGAGTTATCGACGTTCTACGGAAATTTTGTATACAGGCCCAACGGGCGGTGAAGGAGGGAAGGGCGCCAGAATCGGTCACCGTGCACGACGTGTTCCAGCATACGCACAAAAGACGGAAGGATGGGAGCTTCATCGACGAGAGGGCCAAGGAGACTGATGTAAGTACTTATGTTTATGAGATTTACGTTAGAATTAAAAGTATTCGGACTATAACTTAGGTAAACTTAGGATTCACACTTAACTTAGTGAAACATAGGATTTAGATTACAACTTAGGTAAATCTTATAATATAAACACATTCATTTGATAGGCTTTGTATCGTGAGGCCCTTAGTCAGGCTCAGTTAACTGACACCGAGGATGTCGGTTAAACGACGCCCGCCCGGACGCCCTCTTCTTTGGCCGCTCGTAAAGACTTGTTCGTAGATACCGTCGACGGCTTTAAGAAAGGGCTCATGTACGGACTCGGCTCCCTAGGACCGTTGCACATGGCGACGTAGAGATTTCCACTGACACCGCCTCCTCCCGTGGCCCCGGCAGACGATGATGTTAGGTCGCAGCTTACGCAGCTGCACGAGGCGGTATCGTCCTTGCAGGAGCAATTTGCCATGTACTTTTCGCCTCCGTCTGCTGCCGTCGGTCCGTCTGCTGATGGTGTTGGTCCGTCTTCTACTGGTCCGTCACTGCTGGTGTCGGTCCTTCTTCCGTGGGTCATCTTTCTTTCAACCCAGATGCCCCTGTGGTACTGCCTACGACTGTGACGTCACTCCTCAATCTGATGTCGCCAGAGCAGCTACGCCGACTTCTGAGCAGTGTCTACAACGGCTTGCCGTCGTACCTAGTGGAGGAGTATATTCGTCGGTCGCAGCTGGGATTACCACCACCGGACAATCGACCTCCTCATTCTTCTTAAAATATTGTATTAAGAAAATTTAGAATATTTGTGAGAGCTTTGGATTAGTTATGCTATAATCGGATTATAGCACTGGATATTATGTTTCTCTTCAGGATAATTGATGTTTATTTTTTATTAATTTGGTTTGGTCTGTGTTTCTTGGATAATTGGTGTGCATTAAATTCGTATGTGCATATTTGGTCTATATGATTCTTGGATAATTGGTGTGCATTATATATTTGGTCTATGTGATTGTTGGATAATTGGTGTGCATTATATATTGGTTTGGTTTATGCATATTTTTATTAACAGGGAAAGTGCTGCAATTTTTTTTCCAAAAAATTTCAGTTAGCGACGGACTAGTGACTGGTTAGCGACGAATATTCCCAGTTTCCGACTGATTTTTGACGGATGAGCCGTCACTAACTGGAGATTTAAACCTGTTACCAGGTAGCGACGGGTGATCGACGAAATATCCGTCGGCAAGGTTCTGGTGGTATATAGTTCGACGGAATAGCGACGGATTAGCCATCGCCAAGGTGACTGATAATCAGCCACTAATCAGTCGCTCTCGCGACGGCGTTGCGATGGACAATCCGTCGACAAGGTTCTGGAAATGCTTGACATTTCCAGAACCATGACGACGGATAATCCGCCACTAATCAGTCGCTCTGTCGACGGCGTAGTGACGGATTAGAGACGACTATTCCGTCGCCATGGTGCTGGAAATGTCAAGCATTTCTAGAAGCTGATCGACGAATTTTTCGTCAGCAAAACGTCGCTAATCCGTCCTTTGTTATCGACGGCGGTTGACGGACTAGCGACGGAACGATACACTCTGATACGCTATTACGACGGTTTACCGACGGAACTTTACGTCGCTATTGTCTAAACAGTTCAGTATTATAAAATCCCTTATAATTTAAAGGAATATTTAAATTATTTTTGGATTTTATTTAATTCTAATTTATTTTTATCTTATTTATATTATATAAAAGGACTATAGCCATGGTTGAGTTTGAATATGCAAGGCGACTAGAAAGTATGGCATGCCTAGCGTAGTCGGGTGCTTAAACTAGTATGCTAGCCATGTTAGGAATGCCATGGTCATATTGTAATCTCTTGCATGTTAACCATTCAAATTATGGCACAAGTTATATTTTTATTTAATTAATTAGTTAAGAAAGCCTTTATGACTTTTTAGGAGACCCGGTTGCACCAAACCTTTCCAAACCTCTTCCAAGCCAAACCCAACCCTATGTAGGAATTTTGGGCATTAATAAATATTAATAATTACATTTATTTGTATTTAATTCAAATTTTGTAGTGTAATTACATAGATAGAATTAAATAGTTCTATATTAGGAAATTCCTTTTTAAATCCTCAATCCAATCAACTTGCCAACTCACCAAACAACCAAATCATGTCAAGTGGACCCCCACCATGATAATTTTGGCCAAGCAACCCCCCATGGCCAAATGCATCAAATTAAATAGGATTTAAATCCTAGATTGCTTAAAATTTATTCAAGGATACATTTAAATATATATACCAACTTATCCCTAATCTCAACCAAATCCTAATCTTTCTCTCCCTCACCTTTGGCCGACCAAAACTCTCTCTCTCTCCATAATTTTGGCAGAAACAAACTCCCCATAGCCACCATACATCATCTCCTCCATTGCACATCTCTCCATCCTTCACAAAAACTCATCTCCTCCACCATACATCCCCGAAACCCCTCAAAACAAACCCTAAAAACTCCATCTCCCCCATCCAATCCTCTATAGCCATTATAAACTCTCCCATACTCACCAAGAGAGGATTAGCAAGCGATAATAGCGGAAAAGATTGGAGCTTTGGTGAAGAGAAGTCATCATCATCCTTTCTAGCAAGAATCTTTGGTAAGAACCCTAATCTTTTTTTCTAAAAACTTTTGCTAAAATTCTGTAGAAAATGTGTTATTAATTCTGTAGAAATCATATTTTGATGGCTTTTGTTAGGTATAATCATCCATAAAGATTTCATAAAATATAGGCATAATATTCATGTGTCGGTAGGATCAAATTAACCCCATTGTGAAGGAACTATGAGTTATTGGTGCATATTTTCGAAACTGAATTTTATGTGTGTTCACATACATAAATTAGGATTTCTAAGTATTTTTCCACGATTTTAGCAACTCAAATCTGGTCGAAAAAATTGTAGGTCAAAACTAGCTAATTTCGGGTAACCGGCTGACCTAGAATGTCCCAAACTTGTAGTATAAATCAACCCTTGTAATTCTGATATTGTTTTATGAAATAAATTATTTTATTACTGTTTAAAATATATTTTTGGTTATTTTAGAAATTTTGAGTCATTAACTATGTTCCGGACGAGTTTCGGGTAGACTAGCTGACTTATTAATCAACTAGTCATAAATATCTTTAGAAATATTAATTCTGGAATTTTAGAGATAAATTTGTAAAAAAATTAGTTTAAATATTATTTTTATGATTTTTATATGATTTTTAAGTATGTTATTGAAGTAGGGGCATAACCGACTAATTAAAAGCTAGAAACCCTAAAACTGTGTTTCAATGTCTCGTGGAACCTGTGTGTGATTGTATGGATCTAAATGGTTCCACGAGAGATTGAATATAATTTTAACACATTAATTTGACTAATTAAGTCGTATCATAAGTTTCATAAGTAGTGACTTAATTTAGTTAATTAATTATCTAGGAGTGTCGGGTTCCGGAGGCGTGGACGCGGGAGCGGTGTTTCATATTTACAGCACGGAATCAGGCAAGATACCTTGCCATTATACTATTTATATTCAGTCTGCATTTATTTATATATCACTGTTCATTATTTTCAGTTATTACAGTTCTTGATTTACTACATGTTCAGTGATTATTAGTTTACTTTGTTACTATCCTTTGGTTGCACATGAACCTAGAGTTAATGGACTACCATCTATACTGTATCGCATATACATTGACACAGTTGTACCACGAGAATGTGTGAGATGAGTAGCATGTAGAGGTTCTTGCGTGTGGGTTGATCCCCCATGCGCATGCGTTAGAGCTAACTACTAATAGAGGCGTGTTAGGAGACTTAATAGTTAGTAGAGGTACATGGTTGTGGATGCGACTTGACAGTTATATTAGGTGGGGAGAACAATACCTGACGTATGGGCTTTTTTGCACTTCTCTGCTTACCTGTGCACTCCTCCGGAGATGCAGGCTCCAGGTACCCTCTGACATTTTCCAGAGCGTTATGGACGTACCCCCTTGCACATGATGCCCTCTGACGATCTTCGGACGTTACGGACGTAGGCCCCTGGTGCCCTATATGGGGACTATACCGATCCCATTTACAGCCAGGGCTCATGCGTCGAAGGATTGTTTCTCAACTGCATGATCACTTTAGTACGGTTAGGTTACCTTATTTATGTCTTGTCACTTTCTTTAATTGTGGCATAATTTATATTCAGTATTTATATGGCATGTTTATTGTATCTTGTTACGTCCCTCTGAGGACCTGGTTATCTCGCCAGGTGTGTGCTTTGTGACTTTTTGCAGGTGTCCTAGCCAAGGCCGTGATCTTCTCCATTCCTTCGAAGATGATTGCCCTTGGTTCGTCTTATCATTTTTAGATATCATTTCCTTGTATATTTCTTTCTTTTAAAATAATTGGTAGTGGATTTGTCTCCGCCCAACTACATGTATAAATGACAAATTCTTGAGTTGATTATAATATTATTCTTTATTGTTGTGGATGAGATTTAGTTATCATGGTTTTACTGTATTTTACAGCTTATGTATACATATGGGGATCCATACATTGGAGTTTACTTCGTATGTATACAGTTGGCATGGATACGTACCTAGCCCTAAGTATTTTGGGACTGGGCGTTACATGTATTTAATACTTGAAATAGACGACAGTCCGTCGAAAAGTAGTTGCTAATGCTTCGTATTGTGAAGTCGACATGTCGTCGCTAGTCCGTCGCTTGACGACTACGTAGCGACGGACCGTTATTAGCGACGAGCTGATTGCCGACGGATTTTTTGGCCAAAATCCGTCAGTGTTCGGTCGCTAATAGAAATTCCCGTCGGACTGGCGATGGATCTGGCCGTCGCTAAATCGACAAATTTTGGTAGTGCCAACAATCATGGTCTTAGAAGCTCAACTAAGTCATACAATTTGAAAGAATAACATACAGGGTCAAGGCAGACAATATCAGTCTGAGGTCTCATCTAGCTATACTAGCCATACTACAGCACAAGGCATTCACAAGGTATCAAAACATACAAGCAAGGGGTGTAACAAAATATCACAAAAGACATGCTAAAGTCTAGGTCGAAAACTCACCTCAAATTAGGTCTGGTGACTAAAACTCCTTCCTAGAAGCAGGGCCTAAATTCCCAAGACATTTATCATGAATCATGCTCTTGTTAAAACTCTTATTCCTTCTTTCTGATCTTACTCTCCCTTATCCACTTAATCATCCCAAAAATTTAAATTTCTACACCTTGTCCTAACTTGGATCCAAAATCTCTAGATCAATGTCTATGAAATCCTCAAACTTGTTCAAATCACTGTCCTAGAATTTATTCGAAGCTAATACTACTATGTCATGCAGGAACTTATTCTTTATTACAAAATTGACCTTCGTATTTCCTTCACGTACACCTTCAAATATTATTCTTCTTAAATTTTAAAACCTCCACAAAATCTTTAAATTTCCCCAAAACCTAAAATTCGTGTGTTCACTCTGTCATGTTACCAATATCTTATTCAATTTTGGTATCATTATCGCTTCATAGTTACATTCTCTTCTCCATTTCTAAATTCCTAAATTTAGCATCACAATCTTAAGTGAAATATCTCGAGAATTAATAACCTAAAATTATTCAAGTCCACAAAACAAACCGACCTCGAATATCCATGTTGTTTCTAAAGTAAACCTACGAAATATTAATGTTCTAACCATCAATATATCATACTATCCTTCTGGTGAGCCGTAGGGGTCACTACCTCCTGAGCAAACTAACATTCTATATAAAACTGATAGTCAAAATCAACAGAGATTTAACTATAAGGGTTACTAGTCTAATGTCAACTAGACTACCATACCTAAGAGTAAGAACTAATACAAGCTATCAAACCATTATACTACGAAAGAGTTATAACTAATGAAGTTCTACAAAGAATTAGACTAGTTATCTGAAGTTATCCCTACTCCTAAGTTAAGTGATGATGAAACAAAACAATTTTTTTTGAAAATGACTGAAACGAAAGGTAGAGATAATATGTTCAAAAAATCATCCTAAGATACAATCTGATAATCAAATGGTCTGTCCAAATCTTCGTACTCCTTATAGGTCAAACCCCCAGCAATTAAGGTCGATAAAATTCTATCTAAGCATGCAAAACATGATTCCAACTGGTCGTGATATCATAGTTTCGAACAGGTCACTACACTATCTATCACAGCACAAAACATCCTGAGAGGTACTAATGGAATCACACAATAAGATAAAAAAGAAGGATAGACCTGCTAACTCGTCACTTATAGCGTCGGTCTCCACAACCGTCAGTGCAAAAGACCTGACCCTCTGGGGTATATCCCTTTGATGGTGCGGGGCATGGTGCTACGCTACAGGTGGCCTAACTCCCTCTATCTAATCCATGATACGCAAGTGACATCCACTCTAATATTCCACTCCATCATACTAGGGCACCATCTATATGGTATTTATTCTGCAATCTGATAATCATACCTGTCTATCCAGAACCATGTTACTAGAATCCTCGTTACGCCAGTAAGTACAACAACAATAATCCATAGAGTCCACAAGTAAGGTACATACCTCTAGAATCATGGTATTTAAAAATTTTGTATTGCCGCTAGCTTGGTTGCGAAAACTTTAAATTTCCACACCCGAGAAATACATCCAAAATCAGACACTATCTCATCGCTAAACCAGCTAATATGGCTGTAGAAGACTCTAGATTCTATGACTGAGGTAACCTAGCCCATAATGTTATCTTGGTAGAAAATCAAGTCAATAATGAATACCAAGAATCAAATTCAACGATGAACAAAGAAGTAGACAGAAACTGTTGGAATCGAATTTCGAGATAGTTTATAACGAGATTCTCAAGGGTCATCCCTGGAATCTTCTCAAGTAGTCCTAAATGTGATTGAGTACTCTCTCAAATAAAGTCTATTCCTTATCTTTTACTACAGGCGTGCAGCAGTACAACTAATCATCGTACTACCACGACTTCGTACTAATATGAATCTCGACCTGCATGGGCCACCACTAAAAGCGTGTCACGACCCGCACCCAGTATTGGAGCACGAAAAGTGGGTACATCCAGCCTACACCGTAGTGTCGGCGGTAGAACGCTGTCCTAGGTTACTATCTAATCAATAACTCATGCAATTATATATTGTACCTGTCATAAATCTCAACTCTGAACGGAGGACAAGAATAAGATATGATATCACTCAATCACAGTCTAAGCACGATAGGATAACTCAGAAGTCTATACTAAACTCAAAGAAACAACTTAAATAAACTTCTAAAATAATAATATCTCAAACAATCTCAAATACAACTCAAATCTCCACTTATTACAATACAAGTTCCAACAGATAAAACTAAACCATAAACTAGCAATCTACTCTAAGCTCTACTGGTCCTCTAAGCTAGCTGTGAATCTCTATGTTACCAATAATATTTTCAACAGGTCCAGTCAGGACAGAAACGAGCATAATACATCTCACGCAATTCGTATCATGTCAGAAGATAATAAACATGCAATAGAGTAAGATACATGAATAACTGAAGGAATGTACATGAAGTAAAAGAGATAACTGTAATAGAAATATCTACTATAAGTAGAGAACTATCAGTGACTAGTGATTCAGAGTACAAGATAGACATGTGAACAGCTGGAGGTGATTCATGGCTATACTACAGAGTTGATTCATGACTACACTACTTTAGAATTATTTATATGACTATTTCTACTCTCCCATCCCCAATCAATACACAAGTATCCTGACATGTTATGTTAAGATTTATGATCTTACTGCCTCATCCTCGAGCGCACGTAAAATTGATTCATGAGGGCTCTGTGAACATGAGAGTACATGAAACACAAGAGTATACATGAATAGTGAAGCATGAAGATATATGATGTAAGTGAAACACACATGACATGAAGTACTTGATGCTCCCGAGGGGGATAATATCTCATGAAAAGATCCATATAGTACCAATTCGTGTTACCAACATGACAGCATACAAGTAAAGTAATCTAGAGCAGGAATATAAGTTCTAGCAAGTATGAAACGGTCAGAGAATGTACTCGCCTGATATCCTGAACAACTGATATAAAAAGATGGCCAACTGGAGTCACAAAGTCCTAGTTAGAGCAACACAGGTTATAAAGAGTTCAATTTATAATGCAATCTACATGAGCCTAAGTCAATCTAGGTCAAAGTCAACTCTTGGTCAACTCTAATCAACTATAAAGTCAAACTAGGTCAACTCTAGTCAACTATGGTCAAACTAGCTAGGGTTGGGACAACAATGGTCAACTAGTCTAGGTTAGTCAATTCTAGGTCTAAATAAACTAAGTATAGGCAAATCAAGTATCCAAGATAGCTACTAACTCATAGCCTAAGTCACTTGCTAAACCAAGCACAAAATTAAGCCGTAAGCTAACAAGGCACACAAACTTAGTCATATAATGTATATATATTATTCACATTCACATATTCATATACATTGATATATATAGGAAAGCTATATATATAGGCACATACATATAATACATAGAGAGAGAGAAGGAGAGGTAAAAGAGTAAGTGAGTGTGTGTGTGACATGTGTGTGAAAGGATATGTGTTAATGTTCTCAGATTTATTGATAGGTAGGTATATGTGACATGGCATACATGGTGTCAAAGGGTGTATGAATGCATGTGTGTAAAAGGTTATAGGTTAACTCAATTTATAGAAATGTATACATACATACTTACATTGCATACATGCATACATACATATCATGTATATATACATACATTGCATACATGCCTACATACATATCATATTTGCATACTTTCATTCATTCATGCAATTATATATACATACATAGATGTATACATACATATTTGAATACATTATATACTTGTATACATTATATTCATATATGCATACTCTACATTATATTAAATTTATATCCCATATACATGCATACTTCAGTTCATGCATTATATCCATTCACATATCATTAAGTTGTATCCATATACTTATTTTCAATACATACATGTTATTCATGCATATTACATACTTACATGTATCTATACATTATATACATTGTATACAACATGTAAAAATAGAAGAGGAAAAAAAGGGAAAAAAACTGAAATAGAAAGGGAAGGAAAGGAAAAATGTAAGGAAAAGAGAAAACAGTGGACATATGCATGCTTGCATCATATATTCTACATTACCATACATGCTATCATTATATATTGAATTACATTATGTATACATTATGCATTCATATCTATCATTACATGTATACCTTGTATTCGTATCTAGCATTTATTATATACTTTCATGCATACATTGTATATCATTCTTTCATTCATGTATTGTTTACATACATTACATTGATTGCATTCCTACATGCTTGCATTCAACCATATATATACATTAATGTAAAGAGGATACATATCATATATATATATATATATATATATATCATTTCATTCATCTAACATATTATGTATTACATACTCTACATTCATTTAATATACATACTACATAGGCTCATAGATTAAACAAAATGCCTATGTCATATAGTCACTCTTCTACTTAAAACCAATACCGTACCAATTGGGCCTTCATTAAATTCTAGGATTAAAGTATGTCATAGCCCTTCGTGTTAGCTTTCCGAAACTTCAAACGGATCACATTTTTGTGTCTGGAAGCCCCCGGAATCGCGAAAACACCGAAACGCGTTTATCTTTCGGACAGCTGACACTCAAATAGTTTTACAGAAAGTTCCAGAACGAATTTGGCTTATTAAAATATATATATTTGGAAAGCTAACTTCGATACGGTTCTTTTAAAAAAATAGGAGATTAATCGGAGTTCTAACCTAAAAGTCATGAAATTTATAAGTTGCTTTGGTTAATAAAAACGTGGATGAATATTATGACGGATTTGAGTTATTTTGGACAAAAGAAACACATGTAGGCCAAGATACTTGCATACCAACATAGGTATCCAAACGAAACTCATTCTAACAATCCTAACTAAGATCAATCCACTCTCTAACCATTCTAAAACTGAATTTAAATATCTATTTAAACTATTATCATACATACATACACATGGGGTGTCCTAATTTGGAATCTATCAAGTAGGACACAAGACATATATCTAAAATCCTCAAGAGAGCTCCAAATGACCTCAAATTTGAATCTAAATGGGGTACATGCATGAGGGTGGATCCTATGGATTCAAAACTAATAATATGCATAGAAAATTAATTTAGAGGATTGGTTTTACCTATTGGGAGTGGAATTCCAATGATACTCCCAAGGACACGGCTCCGACACGAAGATCTTCCAAAAAGGACACTCCTCCTTGCACTATGCTCCAAATCTTTGCTAGCACCCTCCCTTGGTAGTATGAGAAGGTTGTATGAAAGGTTTGGTGGAAGGATGTTAGGATTTGGAGATCAAATCAAAGAGGGAAGCTCTCTAATTTGGAGAAGAACACTTTGTGAAGGAAAAGAGGCAAGATGGAATAAAATGAAAGGAAGGGAGGCTAACCTACCAATAGTGGCTGCCATTAGATGAATAAGGGTTAAATTTTAGATGTAGATGAGTGGCTAGGGCTTGTCCACCCAATTTTAAGTCTTCCTATTGGTTCAATTAGTCCTAAGGCTTTCTTTTTCACAAATATCCTAAGGGGTAAATATCCTACTTAGAAATATCTAGATATGGTTAATCTTGTCATTTACTAGGTTATCCTAATCAAGATTCTAAGCTCAAGGCTAATCTAGATTAGGCTAAGATTCTAGGTCAAGTCTCAACTAAACAATTAGCACATATTTAATTAATACAATTTACAATTTCACAAAATTGTCAAAATGACCAAAATACCCTTAGGCTAAAAAGTAGTAATATGGCATTCTAATCACATGACTTGGCTCCCATGGTCATAGTTAGTCTCTAGGCTAAGCAATTCTAGGGTTACACTAGTTAACCATCAAAATCACATTTCAATATTTAAATAGTTTTAAATTAATAAAAAATCACTAAAAATTATAACATGAGTTAAATCTTATTATTGATTAATCAAAATTATGAAAGTTCAAAATTACACTTATTTTAGAAAAGTGGGTGTTACAACTTAATCCTAATTGTGAATGAGCATTTATTAGTAGCAGGCTCGCAATAGTACAACTAACTTAAGTACTATCACGAGTTCGCACAATTTGCGAAAGCAGACCTGCATGGGCCACCACAAAAATTTGTCACGACCCGTATCCACTTTTTGAGATACAAGTGCGAGTCCAAGCCAGCTTACATCACAGCGTCGGCGGTAGAACACTATCAAGGCCATGATAATCAAATCACATAAATAATAACTTTTTGCTCATTCACAATAACTAAATTAAACTTACAATATTCACAAGTTTTATATTTGAAGAAAAATATAAACTCTTACAAATATTAAAAATATCTACAACACAACTATTTAACTAATTTTTAGGTTTTGGCTTGCAAGTACACCCGTCTCCCCAATTCTAAGCGTCGTCGTGGCTAACCTGAAAAATGTTGGTTTTCAGTCAGGAATGGAACAAGTACAATTCATTGAATGCAGTTCCAATATATGATAACGACTATAAACAAAAGGTTAGCCATAAAATACATCATGAAATAATCAGGATAATGGTAATAAGAGGCAAGAGGAATGTAGAACAAAGGAAATACTATCTATGTGGTTTGAAGTACCCTTTCGATATGTGATCGGTCTAGGGATAGTTGCACCACGATGTCTATGATGTCTAGACAATGTCTACGATGTCTACTTTGTAAGAAATAAACAATGTCTATGATGTCTATTTTGGAAGAAATAAATAATGTCTACTTACAAGAAATAAAATAATGTCTATGATGTCTACAATATCTACGATGTCTACAATGTCTACAATATCTACAATGTCTATGGTCAGATCATATTTCTATTTGGTTCTTCCCCTTTCCGATACTATATGTGAGAATACGACAAGATATAAAAAAAGAGACAAGAATCAAATATAAAATGACTAACAATGAAATATAATAATTAACAATATCAAAAACAAACATTAAATGTACTCACCTGGGGTCCTTTGCTGGTGAAACCGATAATACCAACCACTCAGTATGCCATACAAAAGACTAACTCGCACAATAGTCTCCAAATACTGAAACAGACATCACTATGCTTGGTATAAAAGAAATGTCTAAGAATGCCTACCCAAAAGTCTAATTCTAGATATACAGACAAAATTGTAATTTTGGGTTAAAACGATATCTGCCGTTGGACTTGCTTTGCACTGAAAAGCGTGCCAGTATCTACGGTCTCTAAATTCATCAAAGTATATGTCTACGGGTTCGATTTGACGAGGCGAACCCAACCGGGTGTCCAAAGTTAGATTCTGGTGGGCTGTGCACAAATTCGCCCGTTGGATCGGGTCGCGGGCCCGCCAAAAGACCGTTCCGGTCGACCTTCTCAGAATCGGACCAAACTTGGCATACAGTACCGAAAAATAATATGGTCATGTTGGCACAAGTTTCATCTTGAGATGACGAACGTGTACGAAGTTATGGACTAGTTTACGAAGAGTCCGATACGAGGTATCTCGATGGATACGCCTCGATTTCGTCGCGTACACACATCAAAATCGAGTTCCGTCGATTTTTGCACGTTCGTAACATTTGTACGCATCTTTCGATGCTCACGGGCTGCAACTATGTCACCCGATTTGTCGAGGCGCACGTCGTATCGGGAAATATTGACAGAAATTTACTATTTTTGAAAACTATTTTTGGTATTTTTTGAAATAAATTTTCTTGGCCTACATTGAATGAATTCAAAACCCGGAAAAAGGTTTTCATCCCCTATAGGTTGTCGATAAATATGTTTGAACACAATTTTGAAATAGTCAAAGGATTGGCGAGGAATCACCTTCTAAGTTTGGGTTTGGGAATTGATTTTCTGTTCAGTTTTGAACAATTTTATTGTCAACTTTGAGTCGATCTTTTGGACGTCCTATTACAATGAATCAAATTCTACCTGAAGGGATTCGAAGGGGTTAGGGTTAGGATCATACCAGAAGAATTGGTTTAGGAAACGATGGATTGTGGCGAGCAGAATATCGCTGCAAAGTGGGGCCCTTACTGCAGTGTTGTTGAAGCTACTTTATGGTCTTTTGTACTGCTGTGGGCAGCAGTGACCGGTGGCGCACGGCTACAGGTGGTCGACGGCGGTCGCCGGAGGACTGGGTCGAGGATTCGTAGGTGTAGAGGATTAGTTGTTTGGCAGATTTGGGAAAAAAGTCTCAAAAACTTTCGATGGTTGAGCATCTATACTCGACCAAAACTTTACGAGTTTAAAGCTCGATTCAATCCTAGCTAATCTAGGATTCTCAGTTAGGTATAGACTGAGAGGAGAATTTGAATATAAATCTAAAATCTTGATTTGAAGATTTGGTTATGTCTACTTGGTTTCGACAGCTTCCGTGTTGGCTGGGATCGGGGTTATTTGGGTTCTAGAGCTCACGAGATATTGATTTCAATATCTCGTAAATTCATCTCAAACCACTCTTTATATATACTTAAGCTATATAGTTATACATAGATATCAATATATACACATGTATAGTAAAATCTATAATCTAATAACAAATAATATTTTACTGTATATAGTATAACCCGTTATATGTGTATATATATATATATATATATATATATATATATATATATATATATATATAAAATATATATATATATATATATATATATATATATATAATCAAAACCCAATGCTTTATTAAAGATCAAGGCGCAAAATGTCGAAGCCTTTACAAGTAAGCTCAAAAAGCAAAATAACGGGGATTTAAGCCCCAAAATAAAGTTAGTATGGTAAAGTCAGCTGTGCAGGGGGACCCAGAAATCCTTTCGAACATGCTTGCAGATTCTACTGGCTTTGTGAATTTGTTTGAGTACCTCTTGACTAAGTTGGTTTGCCGACAACTAACGTCTCTTATATCTGAATTTGTTCATGTTCTTCCACATGGCCCAAGTAGTGGCGGGTGCAACGATTTGATGGCCTTGCGATACTTTGCCCCACGCGGCAAGGAGTTCGTTGAAGCCCCAATCGGTCTGATATGGGAGGCATATGTTAGTGAACCTGGTCCACAAAGCCTTAGGCAGGTTCCCACTGTGGAGGATGTGCTCAACTGTTTTGACCTGTCTATCCTGGAAGCAATGACATGCTGATGCTAGACTGAAACCAATGGCGGCGAGGGCATCGTCAGTGGGTAATTTCCTGCGAAACGCTCTTCTCATCAGGAAAGACCATTTCTTAGGGATGCATTACTGCCAAAATGCTCCACTAATTGAGGAAGTTTTATCGATGCTGCAGACAACTCGACGAGCGGATGCCATAGTGAAGAAGCCATTGGTCGTAGGAGACTACCTCAGGGAGTCATGCTCCATACCGATCACGACACCGGAGTCTACAATAGCTGCAACGGCCTCCTCTCCAAGCCAATCTGAAATCCTAGCCCCGTGCCAGCCTCCTTCGCTATTCCACAGGTCTCTTATGTTGGCAGTGTGTGGTGTGTTTTCCATAAATAAATTCACTTTGTTTATTTTGTATCTGAGAAAATTACAACTGTAGGAATCTAATCTAGAAGACGATTACTTTATCCCTTGGACGATGCGATGAAGAAAACTCGAACTTCGAAGAACTTGGACAGCAACTGGGCAATCTCTCTGTTCTCTCTGAAATTGACTGTAATATCTGATGAAGATGAAGAAACTCTCTTTTATAGAGTTCAGGATAACTGTCCTTAAGCGTACGCTCAGGTAGTTACTTGACGTGTGTATACCTGCAGGGACGCGTGGCAAATTCTGATGGAGACACATTAGCGTACGGTTGAAAGTAGTGGAGCATATTCAGGAGTGATTGATGGCATGAATGCCACATTGCATAACTTCTGAAGAAGTGGATAACTGAGTACAGGACACATGAGAACGTGTGTTAACTGCTCGTTGGAAATCATTCTGGGCACAACTGCTGTGATACGCTGCCTTAGAAGAAGAGTCATACGCTAGCGTTTGAAGGCACATGTCTTGCATACGCTGACTTGGACAGCGTAGAACCATATAAAGCTGATACGCTCACATTATTGACAGGGAGTCGTATGGAAACTATACGCTCACTTGACAAGGAGTCGTATGGAATCCATACGCTCACTTGGTTGGGAAGGAGTCGTATGAGATCCATACGCTCACTTGGTTGGAAAGGAGTCGTATGAGGTCCATACGCTCACTTAGTTGGAAGGAGTCGTATGTTTGAATAAGTAGACACGTGGCATGTTTGAATAAATAGACACGTGGCCATCATCAATCTTCTTTGATACGCCATATCTTCCAATAACTGACAAAATCTTCTCGAGCGTCGTGACTGCGGATATGATGGCTGACAGACTGTCAAAACTAACAGTAATGATGGCTTTTACATTTATGAGAGATGCTGAGCTGTCCTCGTAAAAGACAAAACCGACTCTTCGAAAACCTATACGACGGCTAGTCTCCATTGGACAGCTATCTTTGCACGAAAGACAAAGTGTCAGATTCATCCTTTATTAAATTACATGTTGTGCTGTCATCTCAAAAAATAATAAAATATTTACTGAGCGTACGGCCTTTAGATGAGCGTATGGCCTTGACTGAGCGTATGGCCTTGAGCGTATGGCTTGGACTGAGCGTATGGCTTGGACTGAGCGTATGGCTTTGACTAAGTCTCATGTCAGCGTGTCATAATTTTCACACCCTACAAGACCCCCTTCAAAGTTTTCGAACTTTATGAATTTCAAAAGTTCAAAATTACTTTGAACTTTAAAGTGAGAATAAGTCCTGACACGCTGGCATGAGTTTGTTATCTTCCTCAATATCAGTGCAAATCTTTAGGGATTTTGTTTAAAGAATATCCGTCGTTTGAACTTCTTCCTTTCTTCTATAAATAGGTCTTCCAAAACCTATTCTATTTCTTTACCACAGCTTTTGCTTTCGAGAGAGAAAAGTGTTTTTAGAAACTCAAAATCCTTCTTCTCCTTCTTCGTCTTCGACTCAACCTCCATTAATGGCGCCCAAAGCTGATGCTTCTGCGAAAGGAAAGGGGAAAGCCCCTGAGGAGTCGTCTCATCCTGCCATCGACACTGCCACCACCAAGAAGACGGCCAGTCAGCGTATTTCACGCAGTGAACGGCCATTGAAACCTCTTTATGGTGAGGACGAAGATGATGAATAAATAACTATTCCCTTTTTAGGGCTCTGGTTAGAACAAAACTCAAAAAACGTATCCCTCTTTAGGGTCAATACGTCAGCAAATACGCTTCCCTTTTTAGGGTTTAGCCGTATTCCATGTTTTTTGTTTTTACGAAAAAATATGTTTGGAGCGTATATCTGTAAGATACGCGTATTTTTGATAGAGATATCAAAATACGCTATCTTAAAAGAATATGCTATGGTAATTTGTCTCATTGAGATACGCTAACTCCTGTGTTAGCGTAATTTTCGATGATCATCTTTGTCAACCATACGCTGATACGCTCAAACTGATCATAAACTGAACTTTTAAAAACCATTCACTTAAGATAAAATCTGTTATACGCTTAAAGAAAACTGAGCGTATACTGAACCTTGAGTCAACCATACGCTTAAGGAAAACTGAGCGTATGCTGAACCTTGAGTCTGCCATACACTTTAAGGAAAACTGAGCGTATGCTGAACCTTGAGTCTGCCATACGCTTTAAAGAAAACTGAGCGTATGCTGAACCTTGAGTCTGCCATACGCTTAGTAAGAATTGAGCGTAAATTGAGCTGTACGCTTAGTAAAACTAAGCGTATATTAAACTTTATACTCTCTCGTTATTGAAGATTTTTAATACTTTATTCTTCATTTGCAGTGGATATTCTGGCTCAGGAAGCAGAATTTGAAGGAAGTATGGGAAATAATTATAGAAGTGATCTATCACATGTTCGTTTTCCCCAATTTGACGGACCTTCCACAAGAATAGCTCTGTTGACCAATCAGGAAGATGATACTTTGCTGAACCGGATGAGTGGACTGCCGTTACAGAGTGTAGATGGTGTTGCCCATTTGAAGCCAGCATTTCTTTTTGGAGATGCTATTGACATGAACTCCCAGCCTGCTCTGGACAAAGTATCATATTGTTACTATAGGGATGGTAATGTAAATCAGCCAATGTATTTGACTGGCTTGACAAAAAGCATCAATATAGCCCGTTTATTCCATTCGGGTCAACAAAGATAGATGAAGTGGGATATCACTCCATTCCGACAAGCAAAGGCTGGGTGGATCGGGTATCGTCAAGGGAGATTTCGCAGTGGTACTGAACCACATGTCACATCTCTGCGAGGACTGCTACCTGCCACTATCCCTCCTGAGGACTCGGCACTGCTGAAGCCAGTCAGAGTCCCAATTTTTTCCAACGAATTTGCTCAATTAAAGAATGCCATCTACCCAAAACAGTCAATGAGGCTGACTGGTCTAGTAAATCCAGAGAACACTAGATGGACTGCTCTAGTGAGATAGATTTTGTAGAACTTCGGTGCACAGTTGAAGGCGATAGGTTTATATGATGCCATTAAGTGTACTGCTTATGGTTTCAAACCAAACCCGGATCTGTTTTTGGCATTAGCGGAGAGATATAACTATCGGACCGGCACCTTCATGACCCCAAAGGGCGAGATGGGATTCGCCCTTCATGAAATGGCATATATATCTCAGCTACCAACAGCAGATTTGCCATATGAAGAATATATCCCTTTTGTTGATGAGATGAATAAGATTTCTGAAGCTAACCCACTGATTCTTTATGTCTTTGAAGAATTGATGTGCCATTACAGTATTTGTAAGGCATTTTATAAAGGACAGGGTGGAGAAGGAGACTCCAACTGTTATTCTTCCAAATGGATGGCCTATTTATTTCAAGGCCGTACTGATGAAGTTCAAAAGAAGAAAAAGACTGAGCAGTATGTCGGTGAATTTAAACCTTTGAGTCAAGCCGAGATTAACAGATTAATCCGAGAGACAAATCATGACGACATTATCGTCGAAGAAGATATAGATACCTACAAGGCTGGTGATAGGTTAGAAACCTATATTAAGCAGGGTGGCCGAGAATTGTCCGCTGAAGGTCATCTGGCCGGATTCATATCTCTTTGGCTGAGGAAATTCGTAGTTCCTGGCACCTGTTCGGCAGACAGGATGCACAGAGGAGTCGTCTTCGCAGCAGTCCGTCTGGTTTTTGGGTATAAGATGGATCTATTAACGGCAATGACCTGCCGTCTGAATGCCGGATTAAGGGCATACACAGATAGGATGTTCGAATTGGCACGGAAGAGCCTGACGTCCTTTCCTCGGGTAGAAATGCCTTTTACATACTTGTTTGGATGGCTGCTTCTACATTTCGAATCTCTGATGAGTGCTGGGATGGCTAGGCCAGATGATACTTTCCTTGAAAGGTACAAGCACATACCGAAATGGAGATATGATACTTTAACCGATTGCAGAACCATCTTGAACAGGGGAGAACTATGGAGCTTCACCTGTGTTCCTCCACCTGTTGGTTATGAGACCATGCCCGGGAGATTGATTGACGGCGTTGGTGCTAATGAGCTGGATGATGTCCAACATGAATGGCTAAAGAGAATCAGGCCATCTCATTTAATTTGCCGCCGTGACAACATCACATATCTAGAGCCATATCTTTCGAGCAGATTTGCTCGTCAATTTGGTTACGATCAGTTGCATGTGGGCAATGCAACGACGTGTTTTGCTCATCAAGGCGGGTTGGTTGATGGTGCCAGAGCTTGGCTATATTACATTGCCAAAGGTACAGGGGCTACCTTTTCTATGCCAGATTCGGTCAATTATCGGAGAGGAGCTAAGATATTAGCGTCCTATGCCAGATTTTATGTATCAGCTAATACCTTTGATGAAAAATTTAGCATCTTAGGTAAAAGCTTTATTCATGTTGAAAAGAAATCAACCAAATCCGCCTTACCTAGGGATTGTCACGACAAAGAAGATCCTCTGGCCACCGATGAAGTTGATGATGATGTTTTGAAAACTTTCTTCTCTGATGACCTTCATCAACCATTGCATGTGCCTATCCGGAGTGCTGAAGAGAGTATATCTGTTGATAATACACCGAAGAGGAAGAGGAGTAAAGGTGCTGCGGGTCCTGCCGCAAAAAGAGCTACTCGAGCAGAGACTCGAAGTCGCGGAGGAATTACTATTCCCGGGAATTCTTCTATTTTTGAACGAGTCAGAGATGTTGATGAAGTAGGTAGTGATCCAATAGACAATTATCCTACTGTTCCTTTAACCAAAAGAATAGGAAGGAAAGTAATAGTTTCAAAAACTAAATCCGTAATTTGTCTGGATGCAGAGAGTCCCACCGATCGTGCTATACGATTGGCCGCAGAAAAGCAAGCTGCTTTTGATTTTTCTGTAAAGACAGAAGAAGAAGAGATTCATGAAACTGCTGGGTCTTCTAGGCCTTCTGATATAGGCTCAGTTCCACCAATGGCCGATGATGCGCAGGAAATTAGTCAACCTGCGGTAGAGGCCGAGCATCAGACTGAAACGGCTAATGACTTACTGATTTCGGGAGAATCAGTGAAGGAAGCCACTCCTCTCAATCCAATTGTTGAAACTTCAGAGAGCGAACAAGTTGACTATGAACCGTTGTTTCATTCTTCTGGAGAAGAAGACATGGAGATAGACGATGAATCACCGTCTAAAACACCAATCGATGTACTGAAGACCATTGGTCAACACTCAGGGTTGACACCAGAACCGGAGAGGCATCTGGAAATAGAAGTTCAAATTCCGAGTACTTCTGGGACGGGAAGCAGTGAAATAAATCCCGTGTCAGAAAGTACCCTGAACAGACTAAGAGCTGGATTGAATGATCCGAAGGAGACTGAATATGAACCAACTCCAGGTAATATTTTATTCATCAAAGTTTTGTCTTGTCTTGGTTTTATTGTCTTTAAATTTTTGATCATGTTTCTTTGATTCCAACAGCTATAGGAACTGCACCGGCTATGAGTTCTACTCAAGCCCCACTTATTCAAACTGAAGTGGGTGAGGGGAGTTCCCATATGCCGAATTCTCCAAAAGTACTAACTTCAGCTCCAAGAATAGAGGCTCCTCCTGCTCCTTCCCCTACTATTGTAGCGACTCCCAGTTTTGACACAGGGATAGCAAAAGTCATGGGGATGTATTCAAATATTATTTATACATATCTGGATACATATTCGAGGCGACTCATGAAAGATGAGACTATGCCCTTTTCGAGTCTTCGAGAGGCGACTAGTTTTCCACGTTCAGCTTTAAGACAATCTGGTTATGAGGCTCAATGTGTCTTCTTTGAACATCTCCTGAGTGAATTAGAAGCAAACATCCATAAATATTGGGAGATTAAAAAGGAGGACGTTAATTCTCTGACTGCAGCTGAGATTGCTCAATTGGAGAATGAAGCTCAAGCTCAGCACATTGCTCTGACAGAATTCCTCGCTCAGTCTTCCAAAGAGCTAATGGCGAAAGACGAAGAAATCATAAGTACTCGTTAGAATATGGAACGCCTAGAGCAAAATGAAGCGTCAAAAGCTGAAGAACTTAGAAAGCTGAGGGAAGAGCTAGCTCGTATTCAGAAGCAAATTGCCTCTGTGGAAACAGAACAATCAAAGATTGCTACTGATCGTAAAACTACAGCTGAATGCTGTCAAGTTTTACAGCAGGAGCGAAAATTGATGCAAACTAATCAGATTGAGGAGACCAATCGCCGTATCTCTATTATTGTAGAATATGACCAACGGATGATTAGAGCAGAAACAGCAGAGCGAATCAAGAAAGCTCATGATGAAAAGATGAATAATGTAATCGTTCGTATTCAGGAGATCATTACTCCTCCTAAATAATTCTTTTACATTTATCATGTATTGAAGTTTTGATACCCATTTGTAATCATTGTTCTGATTTTGATTGAAATGAATATCTTGGCTTGATTTCAATTCTGTGGATAATATTTTTGTAGAAAACATGTTCAGAGGTAAATAATACATGACATATTTCAATAGAATAGAATATACAAATAAACTTTATAACTCTATCATGATATTAAACCAAGGATTTTTAGTTTAATACTGATTAGAGAAAACAGAATTCCGATATAAAGATATCTTTAGATTTTATTTTCCATGATCTTTGGACTCGAAAATCAAAAGACGAGATATCATTTTCAGAGAATAGAAAGTATGATACATACTGAGATAGAAAATTCAGAGGTAATATGGACATGATTTTCTATTCAAGATCTTTATTAAAACCACTGGAGATCTAATAAAACAAAATATCAAATTCTCTGGGAAGATGATACATGGTGGAATATCAGTTTCCTCTGGGGATAACGATATCGAGATAACTTTTGTAAAGAAGAATTAACTTTGATTTCACATTTGCTGGGAAATGATGAAAATATTATACATAATATTTCTTTAAGAATTTGCCATTGATAGGCATCATCATGACTTTCCCATCCATAGAGGCAAGCTGATATGCTCCGTTAGAGAAGACTTTGTTTACTACGAATGGGCCTTCCCATTTCGCATCAAATTTGCCTTTGCTCATATGTGTCATGGTCATGGGACGTCTGACAGTAAGGACCAGTTCTCCCTTCTGATATGCTCTGACTTTGACTTTCTGGTTAAAAGCTTTTGAGATTCGGGCCTGATAAAGCTCGATATTTTGTTGAGCATACAATCATTTTTCATCTAGAGCTTCCAATTCTTGAAGTCAAAGACGATCATTGTTTTCTGTTGCAAGTTCATTGGAGATTACAATTCTCAGAGAAGGAATCTGGATCTCGAGAGGAAGAACAGCTTCACACCCATACACCAAAGAGAAAGGTGTACATCCGGTCGTATTGCGAACTGTGGTGCGGTAGGCCCATAAACATTCACCAAGCTTCTCGCTCCAGTTGCGTTTGTTGGAAGAAACGAACTTTTTCAAGAGTTTGATGATTGTTTTATTGAAAGCTTCTGCCAATCCATTAGCTGCTGGATTATATGCTGTAGAAGCTAAATTATTAATCCGATGATCGTCGCAGAATCGAGTAAATTTCTGACTGACGAACTGCTTATCATGGATAATACGCCGAGGAACACCAAATCGATAGATGACATGATGTTTGACGAAGTTGATAACACTAGAAGTTTTAACTTCAGATAACGGGATTGCTTCAGCCCATTTGGAAAAGTAATCAGTTATTGCTAGAATAAACCGATGTCCTCTTGATGATGGTGGGTTGATGGGACCAATGACGTCCATGCCCCAAGCTTCAAAGGACCATGATGCCGCTGTTGGGTGTAAGAACTCTGACGGTTGATGGATAAAGTCTGCATGAATTTGGCAGGCTTTACATTTTCGAGCATATTGAATAGCGTCAGCCACCATTGTGGGCCAATAATAACCCATACGTCGGATACGATCTTGAAGTTTAGGACCTGGTTGATGAGCTCCACAAACACCATCATGTGCTTCACGGACTATCTGTTGTGCTTCTTCACCAATAATGCATCGGAGGAGAAGACCGTCGTAAGACCGACGATATAATGTTTTCGTCGTATGATTATAATAGAATCTGAGAGATCGACGCCGGATAGACGCTGCTTCACTCGGATTATCAGGAAGTATATCATACAAAACAAAGTCTAGAAATGGACGTCTCTAGTCTTCAGTTATGGCTTCTATTTCATTAGAAAAGACATATTCTATAGTAGAATCGGAAGAAGACGAGGACATGTTGTCAAACTTTAATCCAGCATTAAGGTTGAGAGAATCTTTGTCAGGTTTGTGAGGAAAAGCCAAAGCCAAATTATTCTCAACACAGAATAGTTCTCGGTTATAAACCACTATCACTTGCTGACGTCTGATTGGTATAGCTAATACAGCAGCAAGATTAGCTAAAGCATCAGCTTCTGTATTATAGGCTCGTCGAATATGTTCAATAAAGAAACCTTCAAAAGATGAGGCTATAGAGAGTGCTGCTCGATGATAAGGTATCAAATCCTGATGACGAACTTCATACGTTCCTTTGATCTGATTGACAATAAGCTTGGAGTCTCCATAAACTTCTAAATATTGAATATCTAGATGTTTAGCAAGTTGAAGGCCGATGAGTAATGCATTGTATTCAGCTACATTGTTTGAACATGATTGATGTAGAGAATAAGCCCTCTGAATAGTTAGTCCTTCTGGGGATAGAAGAACAATCCCAACTCCGGCGACAATATCGTCGTTAGGACCCATTCTAGATGCTCTATCAAAGAATAGACGCCAGGTAGGAATTTCTTCAGAAACTAGATTTGAATCCAAGACTTCATCAGGAATCTCATCATATAATTTAGAATCTTCTGGAATCGCATGAGCAGCCAGAAAATCAGCAAGAGCCTGTCCTTTAACTGACTTCTGAGGAATATAATGCATATCGTATTGAGCTAACAAGATTCCCCAATTAGCTAATCTGGAGTTGAGAATACCAGGTTTCTTCATCATAATCCTGATGGGATTCACTCTGGAAATGACGTGAATCGTTTGACCGATAATATAATGTCACGTTTTCTGAACAGCAAACATTAACGCTAAGCATTCTTTCTCGATTGGAGAATAACGCGGTTCAGCACCTGTCATTGTGCGACTGAGATAATAAATAGCCTGTTCATGGTCATCTTTATTTTTCTGGGCAAGTAATGCACCAAGAGAATGATCCATGGCTCGAACATATAGAAGGAATGGTATTCTCGAGACGGGAGGTACCAAAACTGGAGGGTTCATGAGATACTGTTTAATGTCGTCAAATGCTTTTTGACATTCTTTGTTCCAAACGAAAGATACACCTTTCTTCAGAAGTTTGTTGAATGGTCTGCAGCGTCCTGATAAGTTAGAAATGAATCTCCTGATATAAGCAATTCTTCCTTGAAATCCTCGTAGCTCTTTTAAGGTACGTGGAGGACGCATCTCTTGAATGGCTTTGATCTTCTCGGGATCCACGTGTATACCTTTAGCGGTAATGACGAAGCCGAGAAATTTACCACTAGAGACGCCCAGGAAGGACTTAGTAGGGTTCATTTTAAGTTGATGCTGACGTATTAAATCAAAGATAGTCTTCAAATCTTGGATATAATCCTCCTTTCGTCGACTTTTGACCGCAATATCATCAACATAGCATTCGACTATTTTTCGGAGATGTTCGCGGAATATAGTGCTTATTGCTCGCTGATATGTTGCTCCTGCATTCTTGAGACCAAACGGCATCACTGTATAACAGTATGTACCGATCGGCGTTCTGAAGGAAGTATGTTTTTCATCATCTGGAAATATTTTGATCTGGTTGTATCCCGAATACCCATCCATGAATGACGTTCGTTCGAAACCACATGTATTGTCGATCATGACATCTGTAATTGGAAGAGGAAACTTGTCTTTAGGATAAGCTGCATTGAGATCGCGAAAGTCTATACAGACCCGGATCTTGCCAGTCTTTTTAAGGACAGGAACGATGTTAGCCACCCATTCAGGATGTTGTTCCTCTCGAATAAATCCAGAAGCCATAAGCTTGTTGACTTCAGCTTCAATTGCATCCATGATGTCTGGACGAAATTGTCGCTGTTGTTGTTTGACCGGTTTAGCATTTGGCATGATATTGAGTTTGTGCATTGCAATCTTTGGATCTAGTCCTGGCATATCCTCATAACTCTAGGCAAAGACATCGATATAATCACGAATAAGTTTAATCATGTCTTGTTTATCCGTTTCTGAAAGACTTTCGCTGATGAATATTGGTTTAGGGGACCCTTCTTCACCAATATCAATTTGGATCAGTTTATCTTCAGTAGGAGGTTCCCTCTGCTCAAACCTGAATTCCCATTGATTATCTAATCTTTGAGCCCATTGTTCCGATTCGGGTGATATTTCAAAATCATCCTCATCTTCATCATTTTCCTGCGGGCTACCAACGGAGACCATATTGATGGATAAAATAGAGCGATAGAGATCGCCAATACTCGTGTCAGAATCCCAAGAGAGGGAATCAGAAGACTCAGATCGTTCGTCTTCATCGGATGGTGAATCTTCATGGACGATATTGATAAAGGAAGTAGGAGCAATGTAACCTAAACCACATTTTGTCCTTCCGTATTTTAATGGAGGAATTCGAACAGGCATTCTTCTTCCTTTTCCATTATTGAGACTGGTTCTAAAGTCATAACCCATATTCTTGATGATATTTTTAGATTGCTGACTGTAGCGACGCAGTTGTAACCTTCCAGTATCGTCGTTTGTGTCATCTTCTTCTAAGTTAGGAGGATTTTGGGATCCTTTATAAAAGAAGATTGGATTTTCTCCCTTCTTTCTAGCAGGGACCACGAAGTATGATTTTTGTATGGATTCCAATGATACGTCTGTATGAAGAGTTTGAACAACCCCTATAGTTAGTGACTCTAAGCTATCTAGAAATTGTAAATAACTTTGTATATGATTACAGACATCAATATACTGCAAAGGAGATGCTTCATTAATATTAAATACTGTATTTACAACAGAAGGCTGAGCCTTATTAGACTTAGTCAAATTAATGACAAAAGAGGGAGAGGAAGAGCGATCAGAAGTTTTGTTTCGATTAAGATCGATAACAAAAGGCTCAGAAGAGGTGAGCTCCCTTGAAGAAGATCGTGGATAAGTCGTACGTCCACTGACTGGAATGACTAGAGTATCTGGTCTAGCCTGAGAAGGTGGAGGGGGAGTGGTACGTCCACTGACAGGAATTATCAATGAACTTTGTGGAGCTTGGGAAGACGACACAGTAGTACGTCCACTGACAGTAATTATCAATGAGCCTTGTGGAGCCTGGGCAGGTGATCAAGTAGTACGTCCACTGACAGGAATTATCAGTGAACCTTCTTCAGATGATTTAACAGACTGCGGAGGAGTGATACGCCCTTTTACAGGAATAACAAAAGTGCCAACTTTTGCTATCTCATCATCATTATCCATAGCTTGCAAGACTTTTGAGTATTCATCTTTGTACATGCGAGCGTCATTGAAGTAAGCTTCAACTCCTTTGAATGGATAGAGATCTGCAACCTCCTTTTGAACTTCTCCATTATCATCAACATATTTGAAGCACTATTGAAGAGTCGAAGGAACGACATTATATTCATGTAAGAATGGTCTCCCCAATAGAGCATTGTATGAGCAACCATGATTGTCGATGATGTAAAAAGTAACTTTAGTGCGAAGATCGTCTATTTGAAATTTGAGGCGAATCTTGCCCAAAGCCTCACTCTTTCCTTGATTGAATCCCAAGATGGTAGTGATAGTGCTGGAAAGACTATGCACAGGTATCTTCAGTGCATCTAGCATAGCTTTTGGCATAATACTAAGAGCAGATCCTGGATCAATCAGGAGACGATCAACCTTCATAGAATCAATATATCCTGTATGATATAAAGGACGGTCATGTCGATTATCTTCTAGCAGCATATCGTCCTGCGTAAAGGTAATGTTTGGAATAAATTCCAATACATTATGGCAATGAGAAACAGGTTCTGTTTCCAATTTCTTGAGAAGAGTTAGGCAGGTTTCTGCTTGCAGCAGGGCTTTACTTAGAGTTTCTCGAGTCTCTTTAGAGAGGCGTAAGAGCTCGAAGATTGATAATTTAGCTGGAGTATTGGCTAGTTGAGCCAATATATCAAAATTATAAGGCTTTTCAAGTCCTGTAGGAGATGACTTCTTCAATGGTTTGTCGAAGCGGACTTGTTGTTTGCCTTTGTCAGCTGCTGTTGGTTTAGAAGGAACTGTCTCAACAGGAACATTTAAAGGCTCTTCAGTAGAGACTGGTGTTGGAGCTGTAACCGGAGGGACGTCAGAAGTTTCTTCAGGAATTTCAGCATAATCTTTCAAATATATTTTTCCTGACCGAGTTCTAGCATGAACTTCAACTTCAGATTCTGGTTCAGGGTCTATGGAAACCATGTTGCAATTCTTTATCTTGCTCTTGGTTCTTTTATGTTTGATGAAAGCTTCATTCCAGAAACCAAGGCCAACACGAGATTGATTATGCCTCATAGTGATGGCTAAAGGTGCTCGGAGTCCTTTGCCTGAGTTCAAACCAGGAGCAGTGGCTAGATCATAACCCATCTTTGCCATCAATTCACGAGATTGTGAACTGTATAGATGAAAAGCAGGCTTGTACCTATCTTCAAATTGAGGTACAGATTTTATCTCCGTAGGGAGTAAATTTCCTGTCGAGATGAAAGTAGAGGTTAGATAAAAATCGGGTGTGAAACTAGAAGTCACATTGCATGACTTAGTCTTTCCGAGCTTCTTTTTAGATGAGAGAATCTTTCGAGGAGAAGAGGAAGACGTTTCAAACTCCGTCATTAAATCCGGGTGAATCCACATGATCTCTCCCTTCTTAGTTGTGACAGGAACAAGCCCGTCATTCTGTGCTGGTGGGACGTTTACAACTTCGAGAGTTGCTTTGGGGATAGGAACAATCCCACTTTCTACCATTAAGGGAGGGAAGTCACCGAACTGCATTGAAATTACATTTGCTGTGACTGTCTTGTCTTTGGGTGTCAGTGTCACAGCTTCTGATTTAATCATCTCTTGAATCTTCCCTTTTAATACATAGCAAGACCGGATTGTATGACCCAGCATTCTATGATATGGACAGTATTTTGGATGATCTGTCTTATTGGCTTCATCAGGCTTTTTGATTTCTGGCAATTGAATCTTGTTACCTTTGAGCAAGCATTCAAAGATACCCTGAACATCGTCATCGTCGAAAGAATATTCTTCCTTCGGTCGAGGAGGTCTCTGTTGTTGATTTGTTGGAGCTGGGGTAGCTTGAGTAGTCTTTACCTCTTGACTACTGCTTTGGAGATTGACTTCAAGAGCTTCTTTTCCTTTGCGATTGTTGGGTCGAGTACTATTGCTAGCACTCTGATTTGATTCTTTGGGAGCCATTTGTACCCCCAGACCCTTGAAGGTCTCAGCACTGACTTCAGCAGCCTTGGCACTGACGATGAAAGAAGGCCAATCTTGGAACTGAGTGGACCCTATCCACATGCTGATAATTGGTAAGAGATTCGACTTGCAAGTGTCGATGGTAACAGCATCGGGAGTTTCGAGAGGCATTTTGAGGGCTTCTCTTCTGAATCTTTCAATGAAGTCCTCGATGGTTTTATTATTTTTCTGTTTAATTCTTATGAGGGCTGACATGGTCATATCATTAAGCCCTTCATAGAATCGTTCAAGAAACATTTGCTTGAAACCGGCAAATGAGGTAATGCACCCGTCAGGGAGACTTCTATACCATTCATAAGCCGTTCCTTTGAGACACCCAACAAACACCCGAGTAAGGAGGGCGTCACTTGGTTGCAGTTGATCAGTCATTACTTCAAAGTGATTAATGAACTGACTTGGGAAGGTTGTCCCATCAAAGAAAGAGATGGTCGGAGGTTTGTATTTTGGTGGATACGATACCTACTTCCATTCTATTAGATAAGGTTGTTTGATACCTAACCTTTGCAAACCATCCTTCTGTTTAAATGCCTCAAATTGAGTCCGGAGATTCCTTAACTCTTCAGTAACAATTCCAGAAGATTCGGGAGTTGTAACTTGTTGAGTGTAATTGGGAGGAGGGACTGCAGTATATGTACCACCCCCAGCTCCAGACTGACTTGGAGTGGGTTGTACAGGAACATTAGATTGTACCTCCGGAATAGTAGAGGGTTCCGGGTTTGGAACAACAGGAGTATTTAATACAACTGGAGGGACTGTATGTTGGACTTGCTGAGTTTGATGCTGAGCTTGCATAAGAGTGTGCATAGCATTCAACGTATCTGCCATAGCTCGCAACTGTTGTTCTAAGGAAGAAATCCTTTGTTCATGAGCTTCGGTGCTAGTTGAAGGTTCATGATTGCCCTCTGCCATGTAAGTGGTAATCATTCGAGGAATAGATGATGAAACAGTCTGTTCTGAATCATCACTGTGTGAATCAGTATTTTTCCCGGGGCTATTTACGGGAGTCAATACTGAAAAGTTGGATTCTCCAAGGAAGTCCTCTGTGATCTCCGGATTACCACTTGGATGAGAAGAAGAAGAGACCCTGGCCAAGGCTCCGGTCCTGGATCGGGTGCCGAGATAAACGCCATCTTCAGAGTCTGCTATAGCATCAGACCGTATGCTACCCCCAATATTTCTGGAGGTCATGTTGACAGAAGCATAAAGAGGTTCATCTTCATCCAACATTGGTTCATACTGAATTCGTTCGAAAATAGATTGTCTCTTTGGTGAACAACAACATTGAATTACAACTCGAGGTTGGAAGTTGCAACCATGCTTTTTATGGCAAATATGAGCAATATCATAGCCTGATGGAGTGTCAATTCTCCGTTTATTTTGCAAATACTCCCGGAGATCTGTAGGAACAGATTGAGAAGTACTTGAAGATAGTTTCTGTGTTGAAACTTGTCTTTTGTTCTTCTGTCTTCTCGGTTCTTGAGTGTATAAACACCGATTAATTTGAGCCACATAGTTCTTAGCATATTCTGCATCAGGGTCTAATATACTTGTCTCAGTGGAACCGAGACGATTCTGATTATGCTTGTTACGAAGATCCGTAGGAGATCTGGCTTTGATATCAGTCTTGGATACTTGTAATTTGCCTTTCTCAGATCGAGAAATTTGGAGAGAAGGAAGATGGGTATTATTCCGACTGGGAGTCGGTAATAATCCATCTTCGGAGGAATTAGCCAAAAGGCGTTTTCCTTTGTTTGATCTAGTAAGAGTACTAGTCAAATTAACTCCAGAGGTAAAGACCTTAGGAGTAGAGGAGTTGACTAAAGAGTCTTTCTCCTTGGTTGGCACAAGATGTGCAAGTTGAGGGGGAATCATTTGTATGTTCTGTGGAAGAGAACCCCCAACTTGATTTTGAGAAACAGTCAAAGGACTGTATCTGTTAGCATACGCTGACTTTAGTTTGGGCTTCTGGTCATATGCTACCTTTTGATTAGCATACGCTGGCTTTGGCTTAGCGTACGCTGCCTGATGTTGGCTTTTGTACGCTGCCTTTGCCGTACGCTGCCCTTTAAATGCCATACGCTCAGAGTCATCAATGGCTAAAAAGCCGACTGCTGTCGTAAGAGTAGAGGGAGAAGGGACTTTGACATGTCCAGAGATGGTTTTTCTTGCACACGCTGACTTGGTTAAAGAACCAACTTTGTCAGCGTGACTAGGAGAAGCCACTGTTGCCGTGTTCAGAGAAGCCGAAGTGTGCTTAGTTGAAGTTGAAGACGTGTTCTTGTCAGCGTGAGAAGTGACAGAAACGTCTCGGGCTGTTGAAGAAGACTTAGGGACATAGACAGAGCGTCCCTTCTTCTTGGCAGCAGGAAGAGCGGAGGAAGCAGTGCGGCCCTCCTTCGCCTTGAGCATTTCTTCATAAGCCGATTGGTCGAATTGTACAACCATCGTCTTCTTCGTCAAGCCGATCGACGAAGTATCGCATTGAGTTGTTGCAATCTCGTTGGAGGAGACAGCTTTCCCCAGCAGAGTCGCCAATTTGTTTTCCATAAATAAATTCACTTTATTTATTTTGTATCTGAGAAAATTACAACTGTAAGAATCTAATCTAGAAGACGATTACTTTATCCCTTGGACGATGCGATGAAGAAAACTCGAACTTCGAAGAACTTGGACAGCAACTGGGCAATCTCTCTGTTCTCTCTGAAATTGACTGTAATATCTGATGAAGATGAAGAAACTCTCTTTTATAGAGTTCAGGATAACTGTCCTTAAGCATACGCTCAGGTAGTTACTTGACGTGTGCAAAACTGTGGGGACGCGTGGCAAATTCTGATGGAGACACATTAGCGTGCGGTTGAAAGTAGTGGAGCATATTCAGGAGAGATTGATGGCATGAATGCCACGTTGCATAACTTCTGAAGAAGTGGATAACTGAGTACAGGACACGTGAGAACGTGTGTTAACTGCTCGTTGGAAATCATTCTGGACACAACTGCTGTGATACGCTGCCTTAGAAGAAGAGTCATACGCTAGCGTTTGAAGGCACATGTCTTGCATACGCTGACTTGGACAGCGTAGAACCATATAAAGCTGATACGCTCACATTATTGACAGGGAGTCGTATGGAAACTATACGCTCACTTGACAAGGAGTCGTATGGAATCCATACGCTCACTTGGTTGGGAAGGAGTCGTATGAGATCCATACGCTCACTTGGTTGGAAAGGAGTCGTATGAGATCCATATGCTCACTTGGTTGGGAAGGAGTCGTATGAGGTCCATACGCTCACTTAGTTGGAAGGAGTCGTATGTTTGAATAAGTAGACACGTGGCATGTTTGAATAAATAGACACGTGGCCATCATCAATCTTCTTTGATACGCCATATCTTCCAATAACTGACAAAATCTTCTCGAGCGTCGTGACTGCAGATATG
Organism: Iris pallida; assembly: GCA_029216955.1. Classification (NCBI taxonomy): domain Eukaryota; kingdom Viridiplantae; phylum Streptophyta; class Magnoliopsida; order Asparagales; family Iridaceae; genus Iris; species Iris pallida. The sequence goes on from JANAVB010009800.1 coordinate 5,006,064, forward strand.
ATAGCTGACAGACTGTCAAAACTGACAGTAATGATGGCTTTTACATTTATGAGAGATGCTGAGCTGTCCTCGTAAAAGACAAAACCGACTCTTCGAAAACCTATACGACGGCTAGTCTCCATTGGACAGCTGTCTTTGCACGAAAGACGAAGTATCAGATTCATCCTTTATTAAATTACATGCTGTGCTGTCATCTCAGAAAATAATAAAATATTCACTGAGCGTACGGCCTTTAGATGAGCGTATGGCCTTGATTGAGCGTACGGCCTTGAGCGTATGGCTTGGACTGAGCATATGGCTTTGAGCGTATGGCTTTGACTGAGTCTCATGTCAGCGTGTCATAATTTTCACACCCTACATGGTGCTACCGTCGAGGGGGCATGAGGGCGTTCCTATCCCCCCTTTCGTGATATAAAGACAACTCTCCCTAGCCCAGCTGGAGACGAATCAGTGGTTTTGCAAGCTACTGACCGATCAAAATGCGTCTCCAGGATGCTGAAGATCTGTTGTTACATGATGCGGATGTCGGATGAACGTGCTTGAAGTATCTGGCCTTCATGAATCAAGCCTACAATGATCGGTTCTCCCGAAAGCTTCCCCCATATTTTCATGGAGCAAGCGTCGACGACGTGGGCTAGTCTATTGAATCCTAGGCCTCCCTCATCCGAAGGTCTAGCCATGGTGTCCCAACTCGCCCAATGGTGTTTATTGTTGCCATCGCAGTGATCCCAAAAGAAGTTGCAGAGGAGGTTTTCAATGTTAGTGATGGTCTTCTTCGGAGGAGAGCAAGCAGCCAGGATGTAAACCGGTATGGAAGATAGCACATGTTGGATCAGGATAATCTTACCTCTAGGCGAAAGGATCGCGTTGTGCCATCCTTCAATTCTTTTCTTTATCTTCCCCACTAGTCCATCGTAGAGACACGTATTAGTTCTGCCGTAAGCCAGCGGACATCCTAGATATGTAAAATGAGGGTAATCAACAAAGAAGGAGGTGATACTGGTGAGCGAGGCAGTATGCTCCCTGTCAGCGGTGTGATGAGCGTATATAACACTTTTGGAAGGATTGATGCACTGGCCTGAGCTTGTGATGTATCTCTATAGTATGTTTCACGACCCGCTCCCGAATAATCGGATACGAGTCAGACACGTCCAGCCTTCATCGATGGATACGACGAAGTAAGCTGTACAATACTAAGGAAAACTCTAAGTCACAATGTAATGTAACAAACACAGCTTTTATAACGTTCCCAGAATGATCACCAATATCTATCAAGTCTTTTAATACAAAATTAGCCGAAGACAAATCCGGTCAAATAAAATAAAGGTACAATAATAAATATCCAAAATACAATCTCCAAAAAATAAAATAAAATGAAAGCTGTAATATCCAATGCAATCATATGCTCCATGTGGCCTCCCACTCACCTGCAACGTATCCTGTCAGGAAAAGAGCAAAGTACAACCCTGACAAGAACAATATACAATATAATCTGTAGTACATAATACAAGGTAAAACCAGAATACCAGAAATGGAAGTGAAACTACGGTACCAAAAATAAAATATAAAACTGCAGACAATGGACGCGACAATCAATATGAAAGACAATGAACACGGCTATCAATGAACAAGACAATGAACACGACAATCAATATGCAAGTGTGAAAATTTGAAATAAACTAATGTGTGACCGGCTTAGGAGCACAATCAATCAATGAGTCAATGAGTCAATCAATTCTACAAGGTACGGCTTCATCGCACGTGAAGTGTACGATTAGGCTATCCACAATATCTATGTTGGGTGTGTGTTGGCATATTTTATTTTGATAATATTAACATCATCTTCGTAGTTTAGTTTTCTCTGTTATCAGATTGACATCATTTCAGAAGCTCTACTACATAAAGTCTGTCCATTCAAGATTACCAACCATAGCCTTGAAGACTAAAGCAAAGACCGGCGTTCCTTGAAAAGACGGCTCTCTACACTTCACGATTTCGAGTCTGTACAAGGTCTAGGTCTTTCTGTAAACACTTAAGGTTGGATGACAAAACTAAAAGCTTTCTAAATTCTTCAATCAAAAATCAATATCTTATAGAACGACATACCGGCGGTATGCTCCGGCATACCGACGGTATACCATTTTATTGACCACAAAACTTTCTGTGAGAAATGTCGGCATACCAACGGTATGCTCCGGCATACCGATGGTATACCGTTTCATTTGCCTAAAAAATGTTCTGTAATAATTACCGGCATACCGACTGTATACTCTAGTATACCGGCGGTATACCGTTTTGTGAGCCATAAAACATTCTGTGACAAACATCGGCATACCGACGGTATGCTCCGGCAAACCGACGGTATACCGTTTTGTTTATCACAAAATGTTCTGTGACAAACATTAGTATACCGATGGCATACCGCGGCATACCGACGGCATACCGGTTTACAAAATTTGATTTTTTGAATGGCTAACACTAGCATTAATGGTTAGCATTAAATGCTCCCAACGGATATAATTATGACCGTTACTGTTTGACCAGCATACCGACGGCATGCCGGTCCATACCGACGATATGCCGGTCAGAGTGTATCCAGGAGGATTAAATGCTACCTACTCTTGGTTTCTTTATAAATGGAAGCCTTCTCTTTCTTGAAGGCTTATCAACTCTTGCCATAAATTTTTCAAACAATCAAGAGCTCCACCATTAATGCTCTACCAAGCTTTTAATTGTCATCCTCTTCCAAAGTGCTAGAGTATTTAAGAGTTGTAAATTTTGATCTTCAAGTGTTAGAAGATCAACAAGTTCTCTTCTCTTTACTTTGAAGTTGGCGAGCCTTCGTAAGAAAACTCGTGTGTTGAAGTTGGTGAGTTCTTCGGATCCAAACTCGTGTTGAAGTTGGCGAGTTCTTCGGATCCAAACTCGTTTGTACTATTTTATTAAATAGTAGATTTAAGCCGGAGAGAGTTCCTGGGCTGGATTGCCTCTAGCGAGGATACCAGGATACATCTTGTGTTTGATCTTCTTACTCTCTCTTTTTATTTGACGTATATTGCTTCTTGTGCTTAAGTTATTTTTATTTCCCTATTCACCCCCCCTCTAGGGTTCTACAATTGGTATCAGAGCTTTGTTCTCTTGATTTGGTTTTACACCCTTAGAGTGATCAATGGCCACCAACCCTAGTATCAACACTTTTCACAATGAGGGATACTCCACAAATAGGCCTCCCCTATTTGATGGAACCAACTATAACTACTGGAAGATTAGGATGAGCATTTATCTGAAGTCCATAGATTTTGATTTATGGGACTGTGTGATAAATGGTCTCCCTACTCCTTCCAGAGTTATTGAGGATGTCGTATCTGACACCCTTAGGGACTTACTCACTGAAAATGCCAAGAAGCTTGCTAGTCGAGAGGCCATGGCTATGAACGCTCTTTACTGTGCTCTCGATAGTAGTAAATTCAATAGAATCTCTACTTGCAAGACTTCCAATGAGATTTGGAAGTTGCTTGAAGTCACACACGAGGGAACATCACAAGTGAAAGAGTCCAAGATTAGTAGACTCACACAAGAATATGAGTCCTTTAAGATAAAACAAAATGAGTCTATTACTTGCATGTTTACTCGTTTTGGTGATATCATTAATCCTCTTTCTTCTCTTGGTAAGGAATATCCTGCTCATGAAAAGATCAGAAAAATTCTTAGAGGATTGACAAAAGGATGGAGTCCTAAAGCTACCGCCATCATTGAAGGAAACGACCTGACGGTCATGAACCTTGAGACCCTCATGGGGAAGCTTATGACTCACGAACTCGACATGAAAGATCAAGAGAAATCTTCCATACAAGAGAAGGAGAAGGAGAAGGCCAAAGAGAAGGAGAAGTCTCTGGCTCTCAAAGTTACTAAGTCCTACTCAAAGGATAGCTCCGACGACAACGAGTCGGATGATGATGAAGATATAGCTCTCACAGCTAAGCACTTCCGAAAGTTCCTCAAGTTCAACAAAGCCAACCGCTTCAGACGGGACAACAATGAAGATCCGGCATGCTATCAATGCAGAAGAACTAGACACATCAAGAGAAATTATCCCATGACAAGAAAAGACTCTAGTAAGTACGAGAAGCCTAGCAAAGGAAGCTCCTCCTCCTCCAGAAAATTTACTAATACTAGTATTTTGTGTGAAAGTGATGCTAGTGATTCGGACAACGACAAAGATTGCAAGCACAATGCAAACGTTTGTCTTATGGCAACCGATGAGGTACTTGATGATCTTTCCTAAATACTCTTACTTATGATGACTTGGAGAAAGCTATCCTTGAACTTCATGAAGAACACAAAGGTGTTAGGAATAAATATAAGAAATCTCTAAAAGAGGTTGATGCGCTTCAACTTGAAGCAGAGAGACTCTCTAGCATCATTATTGATGTAAAAGGGAAATCTTTCGCTTCTGACACGGATGAGATAGAGTCTTTGCGACTCAAGTTTCAAGAATCAGTTATCACCATCAAGGAAAAGGATGATGAGATTCAATCCCTTAGAAGGGCTTATGAATTTTCTATGCATAAAGTTCAAGATGCTAATAGAAGAGAATATGACACTCCTATTAAGTATAATGATCTTCTTGTACAGAGTAAGAAACTAGGTAATAAGAACACTACTCACCCACATACTCCAAGACACCCCCACACTCATCACAATGCTAGTCATACTTCTTACATGAACAAGAACACTACACACAAGTCCTATTCTAACACAAGGAAAGGACCATTTGTTAAGAAGAACACTTCGCATCATGCTTTTTATTATCATCATCATAATACTAATGATAGAACTCCTCGCACTAGAGATTCACATATGCATGATACTCACACGTCTTCTTCTAAATCCCCTATGATGTGCAACTATTGTGGCTTGCTTGGACATACGACCAATTATTGTCATACAAGGAAACTAGTTGATAAGAAAGTTTATAAATGGGTTCCTAAGACTAACACTCAAGGACCCATACGATCATGGGTACCAAAATGTTCATCTTCAACTTATGTTGTAGGTGAAGAGTCCTTCTCATGCTAGAAGCAAGTAGATTTTCGATAGCGATTGTTCACGGCACATGACCGGGGATGCTTCATTATTTACAACGCTATCGATGAAGACAGAAGGACACGTCTCCTTTGGTAACAATCTTAAAGGTTACATTATAGGAAATGGTAATATCGGTTCCCCTTCTTATCCTTGTATTAAGAATGTGTGTCTTGTTACTAATCTTAAACACAATCTTCTTAGTATTAGTCATCTTACCGATAATGGTTATGATATCAAGTTTGTTAAGCTTAAATGCTTCATTACCGATAGTTTAAATGGATCTATTGTTTATGAAGGCATTAGAGAAAACAATATCTATGTTTTATATCTTGTCGAAAATACTAACAATGATAGGTGCTTAGTTGCTAACAACGATGAAAGTTGGCTTTGGCACATGAGGCTCGGACACGCCAACATGGATACCATTTCTCGTCTTGCCACCAAGAAGCTTGTAAGAGGACTCCCAAGTATCCCTTTCAAAAAGGATATGGTGTGTGAAGAATGCGAGAAAAGTAAGTTGACCAAGTTATCCTTCAAATCCAACAACTCTGTGAGTTCTACTAGACCACTTCAACTTATTCATATGGATCTTTTTGGTCCTAGTAGGTAGCTAGTCTTGGAGGCAAGCTTTATGCTTTTATTTTGGTTGATGATTTTTTGAGATTTACTTGGGTTATTTTTCTTGCTTGTAAAAGTGATATTTTTCGTGAATTTGTTGCTTTTTGTAAACGTGTTCAAAATGAGAAAGGTTTTTCTATTAACAAGATTAGAAGTGATCATGGAGAAGAATTTGACAATGCCAATTGCAAAATATTTTGTGAAAAGAATGGTTTTGACATGATTTTGCTTGTCCATGAACTCCTCAACAAAATGGTGTTGTGGAGAGAAAGAATAGAACCCTTGGCGATATGGCCCGGGTTATGTTAAACCAATATAAGCTCCCCCAATATTTTTGGGCAAAAACCGTTAACACGGCATGTCATGTTATAAATAGGGTCTTGATTAGACATATTTCTAAAAAGACTCCTTATGAGCTTTGGTTTGACAAAATTCTCTCTATTGAATATTTTAAAGTTTTTGGATGTAACTGTTTTATTTTAAATACCAAGGATAACCTAGGCAAGTTTGAAGAAAAAGCCTATGAAGGAATATTCCTTGGATACTCTACTCATAGTAAAGGTTTTCGTGTTTTTAATAAAAGAAGTCTTGTTGTCGAAGAGTCAATCAATGTCTCTTTTAATGAACTTAACTCTTCTACATTCTCCTCTTCCGATGATATTGGTGACATCTCGTTTGTGTTGGAGAACTCCTCTATTGGAGATCGTCCTTCTTCATCTAATAATGAAGTTGTGACTCCTCCAACAAAAGAGTCACCACCACTCGAGCCTCCTCAAAAGGATCTCCCAAAAGAATAGAGATTTGTCACCAATCATCCTAAGGAGCTTATCATTGGGGATCCTTCTTCCAGTGTAAGCACTAGATCCTCCACTCGTGATCTGTGTACAAACGTGGCTTTTATCTCTCAAATATAGCCTAAAAATATTAATGATGCTTTTCATGATGAATTTTGGATGATAGTGATGCAAGAAGAGCTAAATCAATTTGAGTGAAACAAGGTTTGGGAACTTGTCCCTAAACCTAGCAATCACCCTATTATTGGAACTAAATGGGTGTTTCGAAACAAACTTAATGTAGATGGGTTAGTGACTCGTAACAAAGCCCGATTGGTTGCTCAATTCTATAACCAAGAGGAAGGCATTGACTACGACAAAACCTATGCTCCAGTTGCTCGTCTTGAATCCATTCGTATGCTATGTGCTTTTGCTTGCTTTAATGATTTTAAACTCTTTTAAATGGATGTTAACAGTGCTTTTCTAAATGGTATTATTAAAGAGGAAGTTTATGTAAAACAACCTCCTGGCTTTGAAGATTTTCACTTTCCTAATCACGTGTTCAAACTCCACAAAGCCCTTTATAGCCTCAAACAAGCTCCCGTGCTTGGTATGAGCTCCTTAGCTCCTTTCTTGTTTCACATAATTTTTCTAAGGGCAAAGTCGACATGACACTTTTTATCAAATCCCATAATGGCACTCTTTTATTGGTTCAAATTTACGTCGATGACATTATTTTTGGTTCTACTAACAATGCACTTTGTGTAGAATTTGCTAAAGTAATGCAGGAAGAATTTGAAATGAGCATGATGGGTGAACTATCATTCTTTTTGGCCTTACAAATCAAATAAGGACCCAAAGGAACCTTCATCAATCAAGCAAAATATACAAAGGATCTCCTCAAGCATTTCAAACTTGATTCATCCAAATCAATGAGGACTCCTATGGCAACAACGACAAAGCTTGACAATGATAAAGATGGCACATCGATCGACATTCGTAAGTATCGAGGTATGATCGGTAGTTTACTTTATCTAACTGTAAGCAGTCCTGATATCATGTTTAGTGTATGTCTTTGTGCACGATATCAAGCAAATCCAAAGGAATCGCACTTATGTGCCGTCAAGCGTATTTTTCGATATCTCAAAGGTACCGTTAATATGGGCCTTTGGTATCCGAAATCTTTATCCTTTGAGCTTCACGTCTTTTCGGATGCAGATTTTGCCAGATGTAAGATTGACCGAAAAAGTACTAGCGGCACATATCAATTCCTTGGGAAATCCTTAGTATCGTGGTTTAGTAAGAAATAAAATTATGTTGCTCTTTCAACCACTGAGGCCGAGTATATTGCGGTCGGTTGCTGTTGTGCACAAATTCTTTGGATGTCACAAACACTTATAAATTATGGCATTTCTCATACTTGCACCCCTATTAAATGTGATAACACTAGCTCGATCAACCTCACGAAAAACCCAATTTGTCACTCACGCACGAAGTACATTGAAATTAGACACCATTTTCTTCGTGACCATCAACAAAAGGGGGATATACGCCTTGAATTTATTGACACTACTTATCAGTTAGCCGATATTTTTACCAAACCACTCCCGGAGGATCGCTTCGTTTTTCTTTGCCAAGAATTAGGTATCTTAAATTTTGACTCATAGTTCTTCTCAACCGGCACACTGACGGTATACTGCGGTATACCGACGGCATACCGATTTTGGTTCAAAATTATGTTCTGTGCCAAAAATCGGTATACCGTCGGCATACGTCGGCATACCGACGGTATACCGGTTCATGGCGGACTATTTTGTCACATCAGCTCGGGCCCCACCACTCTTCCATTCTCTCTTTATTCCTTTCTCCCCTCTTAACTACCCATCCCATCAATCACTCCTCATTAACACCCAACTCCTCCTCTCCTCTTCCTAATACCCTAACTTCCCATCGTCATTAATACCCATCTCTTCCTCTCCCCCATTAACTCCTCCATTATCTTTATTTCAAAACCAACACACTTTTCCACTTTCTCTTCTATAACCGTTCCTACCTCTTCCCCTTCCCAACAACTCTTTAAAAACTCCACTTTTTTCCTCATCCTCTTCTTCATTTCAAAACCCACTTCCTCATTCAGCCTTCTTCCTCTCTTTCATGGTCACCCACAAGCGCCCCCGCTCCTTCTCCACCGCTACCAATCATTTCACTCCTGTGTATCTCCTCCATGGCTATGACTAGAGGATCTTTACCTCTTCCTTGGCTGTCGAAGCATGGTTCTAGTATTTCGTGCACTACAACGTCTTCAAAGGCTATGCCAGCAACTGGAACCTCTTCTCCGGCTATCTCTCTCTCTTCGAGGAGGCCGGTCTCTCTTCTCTCCTTCGGCGTCAGGTGCCTGTCTACCCCGTCGCTGTTCGCCTGTTCTACTGCAACATGGTTTCCGACATCGAGAACGGTACCATTGAGACGATGGTGAACGAGCTCCACTTCCGTCTGACGGTTCGTGACATCGCTGGCATTCTCGGCGTCCCTGACCGAGGAGAGGCTCTGCCGGGTTTGGCTGCTCTTTATCCTTCGGCCGAGGTCTCTTTCGACGAATTCTGCGGAATCATCTGCAAGGGACCGAATCCTGATACGATCCCAGCCCTTTCCGTGCAGTTGGAGCCGTTTTATTACGAGCTCCATAGGATCGTCTGCCGTACCCTCTATCCCAAGGGTGGCAACTATGATGCCATCACCCCTGACGCCCTGGTCTATATGTACTTCCTGTATTCGAAAAAGCCTTGGTCCTTCCCCAAGACTCTTCTTAAAACTTTCTTCGGCGTCCTGCCAGCGGAGAAGCAGTCTCTGTACTATGGATCCTTCATCACCCTCATCTTGAAAGCGAAGAACGTCGACCTCTCCGTTTGCCAGTCGGACGGCGTTCCATCCTTCCTTGCTTCTTTTTGCTCCCTCGGTGGTGGCTCTACATCTCGTGCCTCCATCTTCCAAGAGCTGCCGGCCTCTGCTCCTGCTGTACCCACCTCTACTCCTCCTGTCTCCGGCCGTTACATGTCGCTGACACAGCAGCATTTCGACATGCGTATGGCTCAGGCGGAGGAGCAGATGAGGGCCCATACTCGTGGCCTTGGAACCCTGATCCAATCCCGCTTCCATGACTAGGCGTATTTCATTCAACGCACCCTTCAGGACCGGGATGCATTTCTGGATCTGAATCTTCAGGATCCGATGTACCAGGCCTCTCTTTTTTCGATCCCAATGCCTACGGCTTTATGTACCCAGACGGCATTGATCCTTTTGGTGCTTTCCACCGGGCTCAAGATGGAGGGGATGATCCGGCCGATGACTAGGGGTGGCTTCCTTGTGTTGGTGATGGCGAATAAGTGGTTGTCTTTTCTTTTTTTTCTGGTTTTATGTCTTTTCAGGTCCTTCGGGGACCAGTGTTTGGGTGTTTTTACTTGTGTGCAGTCCTACGGGAACTTGATATCTGTTTCTTTTATTGTCTTGCTAACTCTTGTAGAGGAGAGTTTTTATCAGTTCTTATGTAGTGTTTTATGAAGTGTCCTGCATGTACACAATTCCTATCTTTAAATATATATGCATGGTTCTGTCTATATACTGTGTTCCTTCTTAAATGTAATTTTTTCCCATCTTTAACTAAGTGACAAAGGGGAAGAAAACGTATTGAGGGGGAGTTGTTTACCTGCGGGGGAGTCACTCCCGAAAGATGCTATCTCTCTATTTTGTCAATTATCAAAATGTGGGAGATTGTTGGCACATTTTATTTTGATAATATTAACAGCATCTTCGTAGTTTAGTTTTCTCTGTTATCAGATTGACATCATTTTAGAAGTTCTACTACATAAAGTCTGTCCATTCAAGATTACCAACCATAGCCTTGAAGACTGAAGCAAAGACCGGCGTTCCTTGAAAAGACGGCTCTCTACACTTCAAGATTTCGAGTCTGTACAAGGTCTAGGTCTTTCTGTAAACACTTAAGGTTGGATGACAAAACTAAAAGCTTTCTAAATTCTTCAGTCAAAAATCAATATCTTATAGAACGGCATACCGGCGGTATACCATTTTATTGACCAAAAAACTTTCTGTAAGAAATGTCGGCATACCGACGGTATGCTCCGGCATACCGACGGTATACCGTTTCGTTTGCCTCAAAAACGTTCTGTGATAATTATCGGCATACCGACGGTATACTCCGGTATACCGACGGTATACCGTTTTGTGAGCCATAAAATATTTTGTGACAAACATCGACATACCGACGGTATGCTCCGGCATACCGACGGTATACCATTTTGTTAATCACAAAATGTTCTGTGACAAACATCGGTATACCGACGGCATACCGCGGCATACCGACGGTATACCGGTTTACGAAATTTGATTTTTGAACGGCTAACACTAGCATTAATGGCTAGCATTAAATGCTCCCAACGGATATAATTATGACCGTTACTGTTCGACCGGCATACCGACGGCATGCCGTCCTATACCGACGGTATGTCGGTCAGACTGTATCCAAGAGCATTAAATGCTACATACTCTTGGTTTCTTTATAAATGGAAGCCTTCTCTTTCTTGAAGGCTTATCCACTCTTGCCATAAATTTTCCAAACAACCAAGAGCTCCACCATTAATGCTCTACCAAGATTTTAATTGTCATCCTCTCCCAAAGCGTTAGAGTATTTAAGAGTTGTAAATTTTGATCTTCAAGTGTTAGAAGATCAACAAGTTCTCTTCTCTTTACTTTGAAGTTGGCGAGCCTTCGTAAGAAAACTCGTGTGTTGAGGTTGACGAGTTCTTCGGATCCAAACTCGTGTGTACTATTTTATTAAATAGTAGATTTAAACCGGAGAGAGTTCTGGGACTGGATTGCCTCTAGCGAGGATATCAGGATATATCTTGTGTTTGATATTCTTACTCTCTATTTTTATTTGACGTATATTGGTTCTTGTGCTTAAGTTATTTTTATTTCCCTATTTACCCCCCCCTCTAGGGTTCGACAGTGTGGTCACACAAAAGCTAATATTTCCCCCTATCCTGCAATAAACAATGACTCACAATCAATGAACAATGTACATGGCAATCGTGTGTATCTCGTGTCCAATATGAGAACATGGCACAGGAATGTAAGACAGAAAATACAGAGTACATGTCGAGTCAGTGTACTTGCCTTGCCTTGGAAGCACGGGAGTAGTACTGCATGGTTGTAATGAATCACCTGGTATTTGTACAGGTTATTAGGGTTTTGAAATAAAGACTTTAACTAATTAAGGCTAACTAGTTAATGGAAATATACTAGCTAATAATATTTAGAAAATCTATAGTTTTAATCACCATAAGTACTAATGAAAACATATACTATATAATTTTAGAACTATTTAGAAACCTTTTATTAGCAAAGTAATAATTATAGCTTTATTTACAAATACGTTTATTGAAAAAAATACTATTAGACTATTTTAGAAATATTAAAACATTTATTTAATATAATGCTTTGTAAAAATAAAGATTATGAGATTTAGAACATAATAGAATTATTATTATAACCATATAAATTTTTTAGAAATGTTTTCTAAAATAATCTAGCAAGAAAATATTAGAACATTTATCTTTTAAAGTAACCAATATTTATACCAATTGACATAATTTAAATAATGTTTAGAAGTATTTCCACTAGTACTAACAAAATAGATTTATTATTTTTTATAAACTAAAATCATTAATAAGAATTTGTTAACAATCATAATTATTAATAATGCAACCCAACACCAAGCCCACGAACTCAGCCCACAATACTGGCCCACACCCAATATTAATTCAGTAATAAACATTTAATTCTGAACTATATTCACAGCCCCTGGACTTACAGCCCAATATATACCCAGCCCATCCAATATAAATATTAATGCTGCAAAACTATTAACCCATATATTCGAACTCAACCCATTCGGCCCAATCCCAGTTAAGACCAACTGCTCACTGCCCAAAAATTCAATTTACAAACTTAACAGTTTAACTAATTTAAACTCGGCCCAAGTATCTAGGCCCAAGACCTATCTTCCAAACCCGGCCCAACATCTCTCCATATAACTCATTCTCCTTTCTCTCTTCCTATTTCCAGCACTTTAGCCAACAACCCAAAATTCCAATCTCCTTCTTCCTAGCGAACGAGCCACCCCATTCTACTTCGTCTTCTTCCTCCGAACCCCCAGGAACCCTAATCCCTAACTCCTTCTTCTTCGTTCCAGAACCCTAGTCTTAAACTAGAAACCCTAATTTCTACTCTCAGCTAAACATGCACATAGAAACCCTAATTTCTAATTACCCTTCGTTCCCAGCCTCTTCTTCTTCCTCTGGCAACTTCGAAGGAAAATCCTAGGTTTCCCCCCTCCATGGCCACACACGACTTTATCACCCCACATTAACTAGAAAACCCTAACTCTAGTCAGTTCTCCCTCAACTCTAGTGTCTTCACAACCGACCCTAGCTCCTAGCTTCCTTCTTTCTCAGCGGAGCTCGAAACCGTAACCCCAGCATATTCATCCTCATCTTCCCTAATCCCCTTCATGAAACCCTAACTCCAGATCTCTACATCTTCCCCAAAAGAAACCCTAAATCCTAAATTATAACCTAACAGCAAGGAGAGAAGGGGTCGAGAAGGATCGAGAGAAGTTTACCTGTCGGCAGATCAAGGCATGGCATGGCGATGACGGGATCCAGTCACTGATGGCGATCGTGGCTTCGTCGGTGAGGCCTGGCTCCAGGCGCTGTTGGCTGCTCACTCTTCAAGACGACGTCGTCATCCGACGGCGAGCGATCAAGACGCGATGGTGAGGATGGCGGCTCCGGCAAGTGGCTCCTTGGTTCCCGAAGGCCAACGACTCGGCGGTGGCTCGAGAATCGAAGGGGCGGCTCGGCCTACGAGCTTAATACAGCTCTCGAGGAGCCGGCACAAAAATCGATGCTTGGGCGCTGCAGCCAAGGTCGGCTCAGCGCTGATAGCGGTGGCGCGGTCTCCAAGACGGGCGCTGCAGTCGAGGCGAGCTCTGCAGACGAAACGAAGGCACAAGCTCGAAGAGGTGGCGCTCTGGCGGTGCACGCGGCCCAAGGTGGCCCTTCGGTTCTCGAGGCAGCACGGGAACTGATGAGCGCATGAGAATCAAGGGGGCACTATCTTCGAGATCCAGCACTGCAGACGAGGCTCTGCTGCTGATTGATGGCGGCGGTAGGAGTGTCGGACTCCGGCGACGGCGATAGTGGTGCTTGGCTGAGCTCAGCCCGAGCACAGAGAGGAGAGAGAAAATGAGTGACGTGTAGACTGTGTCAGAACTTTGGTAACTGTTTATTATTTTAATATTATTTATAGTAAAATAGATGAGTGGCAAAGATGTAAATAATTATGGATCTGGGGTAATACTATAGTGGCAGAAATTTAAATGGCAGTAGATCTGGGGGCTGAAAGAATAAGTCCAATAACAGAATTTCAAATTCAAATCAAACAGTTTTACAAAATGTAAATTCAAAAACAGTTCTTTAAAACAGAATTTCAAAAATTACATATTTCCTCCAACAGATTTTATTAATAAACTAATTAGAAAATTAGTAACAATAACAACATTGTAATTTATTGGAATTACACAAATTAGTATTATTTAGTAGTTTTGAATATTAGCAGAAAACTTAAATTTTAATCATACCAAGGGAAATCAAATTAATAAACCAATTACAAAAATGAAACAAATTAATTATTATCAACAATTAATGACTATTCTCCATAAAACAATTAATTGCTACAAATAATTTCTAATCATTAATAAAAGACTATTTAAAATTTGAAATACATTTATCTAACCGATTCAATAAAACATATATTTTAAAAAAATTAAAAAAATTTCCAATAATACCCGAAAATAGGTCCAGGGAGTTACAAATCTACCCCCTTACAAAAATTTCGTCCTCGAAATTTCAAGGGTTTTGTAGAGTACAAAAATCAAACAAAATTTATTAAAGACAACAAAAAACTAATGATTTATTTATGGAGTAAGATATCAAGGACTAACAAGTAGTCACTAGACAATAGAAAAGACCGTAAATACAAGAAAAACTCAGAGACAAGCCTCAAAATAGGCAATATAAAAGAAATCTAGCTACTACAAGCAAGTAAGAAGATAACGGTCCATCTGACTGCGCTCCTGCGACTACTACTGATCCTCAAAGACTGGGTCCTCGTGCTGCTGCTCTGGTGCTGGCTCCTGATGAGTGAAAGCCACAGGACAATGTCTCACTTGGTGAGTAGCAGATCCACAAACCAAGCACTGCCCTAACTTCTTGCGGCATTCCTCGCCACGGTATCCCGATCTCTTGCAGTATGCGCAAGAAAAGTACATCGGAGTCTGAATCTGTCTCTGCTGCCTCGGCAATGTTGGTGCTCGAACATGATGCTGATGCTGAGGTGGCCTCTGCTGAGTGTCGGTCCGCTTTGGTGGACCCTGGGAACTGTTGGCGCCAATGTCTCGGTCCCGCTTAAGCTTCGGATCCATCTCCTTCTCCACTCCCTGAGCAACTTTAAGGATGCTCGCATAAGTAGTAGCCTGGCTGATAGCTACTACATGTCGCAGCTCCCTGGTGAGGCCCTTCTTGAACTTCCAAGCCCTCTCCTTCGGCGTGCTGACTAGGTTCTCTGCGAACCTGCTGAGTCGGGTAAACTCTGATGTATATTGTGCCACAGTCATACTCCCATGCTGCAATGCCTCAAACTGCATCCGAAGCTCATCCCGCTCCACATCCGGGAAGAACTTCTCCTGGAACAGCAGTTTGAAATCCTTTCAGGAAACCTCGGGCTCCGCTAACTGGGGCTCCTCCCTGTACCAAGCCCTAGTAATGTCGAAAAGTCGTATGCTCGCAACTTCGACCTTCAAATCATCCGGGATCCTCGCCATCTTCAATGACCGCTCAGCATTCTCCAGCCACTCGTCTGCGTAGACTATCCCCTCAATGCCCCAAAAATCCATCGGGCGGAGGTACTGACAGTCCTTGGCAGTCCCTGGCCTCGGCGCTGCTGGTGCCGACGGTGCTGGCGGAGCTGGTGGAGCTGGCTCTATAGTCCTGAGTGCGTCGACGACGGTCGTTCTGAACTGTGCGGCCTGCTGACTCTGAGCCTCTCTGAACTGCGCAGCCTGTTGATTCTAGGCCTTCATGAACTGCTGAAACATGGCTATCATTTGCGTGCCGTCGAACGTCATCGTCGGAGGAAGCTGCTAAGGGAGAGGCGGTAGAATCTGCTCCTGTGCACTGGGTGCAGGCTGCTCACTAGTCCCAGCGTTCGTCGTGGCGACCGTCCTGTAACAGAAAAATAAACTGTTGATTGCTATATCCTAGAAAAATCATAAACTATCCTAAAAAAATCGTAAGTAAAATCAAATTTTAAAATTTTAAAATATCAATAACCATAAACCATAAACCATTTTCCCGCGGTTCCTATGCTGTGATGAGTTTTCCTTAGCTTCCGCTGGTCCCCCAATAACACTTTATTGCCTAAGTGTCATTAGGATAGACCTGCATGGGCCACCACTAAAAACGTGTCACGACCCGCTCCCGAATAATCGGATACGAGTCGGACACGTCCAGCCTTCGTCGATGGACACGACGAAGTAAGCTGTACAATACAAAAGAAAACTCCAAGTCACAATGTAATGTAACAAACACAGCTTTTATAACGTTCCCAGAATGACCACCAATACCCATCAAATGTTTTAATACAAAATCAGCCGGAGACAAATCCGGTCAAATAAAATAAAGATACAATAATGAATATCCAAAATACAATCTCCAGAAAATAAAATAAAAGTTGCAATATCCAATGCAATCACATGCTCCATGTGGCCTCCCACTCACCTGCAATGTATCCTGTCAGGAAAAGAGCAAAGTACAACCCTGACAAGAACAATATACAATGTAATCTGTAGTACAGAATACAAGGTGAAACCAGAATACCATAAATGGAAGTGAAACTACGGTACCAGAAATGAAATGTAAAACTGCAGGCAATGGACGCGACAATCAATATGCAAGACAATGAACACGGCTATCAATGAACCAGACAATCAACACGACAATCAATATGCAAGTGTGACAGTTTGAAATATTAAACTAATGTGTGACCGGCTTAGGAGCACAATCAATGAATGGGTCAATCAATTCTATAAGGTACGGCTTCATCGCACGTGAAGTGTACGATTAGGCTATCCATAATACCTATGTTGGGTGTGGTCACACAAAAGCTAATATTTCCCCCAATCCCGCAATAAACAATGACTCACAAGCAATGAACAATGTACAAGGCAATCGTGTGTATCTCGTGTCCAATATAAGAACATGGTACAGGAATGTAAGACAGAAAATACAGAGTACAAGTCGAGTCAGTATACTTGCCTCGCCTTGGAAGCACGGGAGTAGTACTGCATGGTTGTAATGAATCACCTGGAATTTGTACAAGTTATTAGGGTTTTGAAATAAAGACTTTAACTAATTAAGGCTAACTAGTTAATAGAAATATACTAGCTAATAATATTTAGAAAATCTATAGTTTTAATCACTATAAGTACTAATGAAAACATATACTATATAATTTTAGAACTATTTAGAAACCTTTTATTAGCAAACTAATAATTATAGCTTTATTTACAAATACGTTTATTGAAAGAAAAAAAATACTATTAGACTATGTTAGAAATATAAAAACATCTATTTAATATACTGCTTAGTAAAAATCAAGATTATGAGATTTAGAACATAATAGAAATATTATTATAACCATATAAACTTTTTAGAAACGTTTTCTAAAATAATCTAGCAAGAAAATATTATAACATTTATCTTTCAAAATAACCAATATTTATACCAATTGATATAATTTAAGTAGAGTTTAGAAGTATTTCCAATAGTACTAACAAAATAGATTTATTATTTTTTATAAACTAAAATCATTAATAAGAATTTGATAACAATCATAATTATTAATAATGCAACCCAACACCAAGCCCACGAACTCAGCCCACAATACTGGCCCACACCCAATATAAATTCAGTAATAAACATTTAATTCTAAACTATATTCACAGCCCCTGGACTTACAGCCCAACATATACCCAGCCCATCCAATATTAATATTAATGCTACAAAACTATTAACCCATATATTCAAACTCAACCCTTTCGACCCAGTCCCAGTCAAGACGAACTGCTCACTGCCCAAAAATTCAATTTACAAACTTAACAGTTTAACTAATTTACACTCGGCCCAAGTATCTAGGCCCAAGCCCTATCTTCCAAACCCGGCCCAATATCTCACAATATAACTCATTCTCCTTTCTCTCTCTTCCCATTTCCAGCACTTCAGCCGACAACCCAAAATTCCAATCTCCTTCTTTCCAGCGAACGAGCCACCCCATTCCACTTCGTCTTCTTCCTCCGAACCCCCAGGAACCCTAATCCCCAACTCCTTCTTCTTCGTTCCAGAACCCTAGTCTTAAACTAGAAACCCTAATTTCTACTCTCAGCTAAACATGCACATAGAAACCCTAATTTCTAATTACTCTTCGTTCCCAGCCTCTTCTTCTTCCGCTGGTAACTTCGAAGGAAAACCCTAGGTTTCCCTCCTCCATGGCCACACAAGACTTTATCACCCCACATTAACTAGAAAACCCTAACTCTAGTCAGTTCTTCCTCAACTCTAGTGTCTTCACAACCGACCCTAGCTCCTAGCTTCCTTCTTTCTCAGCTGAGCTCAAAACCATAACCCCAGCATATTCATCCTCATCTTCCCTAATCTCCTTCATGAAACCCTAACTCCAGATCTCTACATCTTCCCCAAAAGAAACCCTAAATCCTAAATTATAACCTAACAGTAAGGATAGAAGGGATCGAGAAGGATCGAGAGAAGTTTACCTGGCGGCAGATCAAGGCAAGGCATGGCGATGACGGGATCCAGTCACTGATGGCGATCGTGGCTTCGTCGGTGAGGCCTGGCTCCAGGCGCTGTTGGCTGCTCAGTCTTCAAGACGACGTCGTCGTCCGACGGCGAGCGATCAAGACGCGGCGGTGAGGATGGCGGCTCCGGCAAGTGGCTCCTTGGTTCCCGAAGGCCAACGACTCGGCGGTGGCTCGAGAATCGAAGGGGCGGCTCGGCCTACGAGCTTAACACAGCTATCAAGGAACCGGCACAAAAACCGATGCTTGGGCGCTGCAGCCAAGGTCGGCTCAGCACTGATGACGGTGGCGCGGTCTCCAAGACGGGCGCTGCGGTCGAGCCGAGCTCTGCAGACGAAACGACGGCACAAGCTCGAAGAGGTGGCGCTCTGGCGGTACACACGGCCCAAGGTGGCTCCTCGATTCTCGAGGCAGTACGGGAACTGATGAGCGTACGAGAATCAAGGGGGCACTGTCTTCGAGATCCAGCACTGCAGACGAGGCTCTGCTGCTGATTGATGGCGGCGGTAGGAGTGTCGGACTCCGGCGACGGCGATAGTGATGCTCGGCTGAGCTCAGCCCGAGCAGAGAGAGGAGAAAGAGAGAAGAGAGAAAATGAGTGACGTGTAGACTGTGTCAGAACTTTGGGAACTGTGTATTATTTTAATATTATTTATAGTAAAATAGACAAGTGGCAAAGATGTAAATAATTATGGATCTGGGGTAATACTATAGTGGCAGAAATTTAAATGGCAGTAAATCTGGGGGCTGAAAGAATAAGTCCAATAACAGAATTTCAAATTCAAATCAAACAGTTTTACAAAATATAAATTCAAAAACAGTTCTTTAAAACAGAATTTCAAAAATTACATATTCCCTCCAACAGATTTTAGTAATAAACTAATTAGAAAATTAGTAACAATAACAACATTGTAATTTATTGGAATTATACAAATTAGTATTATTTAGTAGTTTTGAATATTAGCAGAAAACTTAAATTTTAATCATACCAAGGGAAATCAAATTAATAAACCAATTACAAAAATGAAACAAATTAATTATTATCAACAATTAATGACTATTCTCCATAAAACAATTAATTGCTACAAATAATTTCTAATTATTAATAAAAGACTATTTAAAATTTGAAATGCATTTATCTAACCGATTCAATAAAACATATATTTAAAAAAAATTAAAGAAATTTCCAATAATACCCGAAAATAGGTCCAGGGAGTTACAAATCTACCCCCTTACAAAAATTCCGTCCTCGAAATTTCAAGAATTTTGTAGAGTACAAAAATCAAACAAAATTTATTAAAGACAACAAAAAACTAATGATTTATTTATGGAGTAAGATATCAAGGACTAACAAGTAGTCACTAGACACTAGGAAAGACCGTAAATACAAGAAAAACTCAGAGACAAGCCTCAAAATAAGCAATATAAAAGAAATCTAGCTACTACAAGCAAGTAAGAAGATAACGGTCCATCTGACTGCGCTCCTGCGACTACTACTGATCATCAAAGACTGGGTCCTCCTACTGCTGCTCTGGTGCTGGCTCCTGACGAGTGAAAGCCGCAGGACAATGTCTCACTTGGTGAGTGGCAGAGCCACAAACCAAGCACTGCCCTAACTTCTTACGGCATTCCTCACCATGGTATCCTGGTCTCTTGCAGTATGCACAAGAAAAGTACATCGGAGTCTGAATCTGTCTCTGCTGCCTCGGCAATGTCGGTGCTCGAACATGATGCTGATGTTGAGGTGGCCTCTGCTGAGTGTCGGTCCACTTCGGTGGACCCTGGGAACTGCTGGCGCCAATGTCTCGGTCCCGCTTAAGCTTCGGATCCATCTCCTTCTCCACTCCCTGAGCAACTTTAAGGATGCTCGCATAAGTAGTAGCCTAGCTGATAGCTACTGCATGTCGCAGCTCCCTGGTGAGGCCCTTCTTGAACTTCCAAGCCCTCTCCTTCGGCGTGCTGACTAGGTTCTCTACGAACCTGCTGAGTCGGGTAAACTCCGATGTATATTGTGCCACAGTCATACTCCCATGCTGCAATGCCTCAAACTGCATCCGAAGCTCGTCCCGCTCCACATCCGGGAAGAACTTCTCCTGGAACAGCAGTTTGAAATCCTTCCAGGAAACCTCGGGCTCCGCTAACTGGGGCTCCTCCCGGTACCAAGCCCTAGTAATATCGAAAAGTCGTATGCTCGCAACTTCGACCTTCAAATCACCCGGGATCCTCGCCATCTTCAATGACCGCTCAACATTCTTGTCACGCCCCAGTACCGAAATACTGGGACGGACTAGGCCAGCTACTCCGTATAAGGTATAAAACGTCATACGGCGATCGTGGCTGTCAATCTTGCTGGGTATCCTAGCATGCAAGCAGTCTATGGCCTAAATCTGATCTCATATCCACAGGCAAAAATCGATGAAATAACGACAAGAGAGATAATCATATAAAAAACAGGAAATACTCATATGATAATCAGAGTCTACAATAAGAAATAATGTAGACAAGAATACCTTCCCACACAGTTCCCTCATGGTCAGGAACTGAAGCACGTCCTCCAAGTCAAGTTTGGAAGATCCACATGGTCGGTCACAGGCAATCTGGGAACAATCCAGGGTTGGTCAGGCCAACCGTAGCAAGTACCAGAAAGGAAGGCTCAAGGACGGGCGAAGAAAACCAGCAGGATAAAATGTGACAGAAATAGCATCTAAAAGCAGTAAATAAGGTAAGGGATCGTGCGGTACCAACGCACGATTACAGAATATAAGACAGCAATCCAACTACTAATACGTAAGTAACCAACAATCATCACAGTCATCTTAACATCCACTAATGCTTGCATTGCCAACTGGAACTCGTAGTCTGTCATCGGAACAGTAACCCATCCCTACATCAAACAAGAACAAGGGAATGAATTACTGTACCGGGACAGCGTTACGTGCCAGCCAGCTTAGCAAGCAACAAGCCAAACAATTATATAAATAAGCGGCTACTCAAATACCTACGGCTGTCTATATGGAGGTTGGGTTACCCCAACAATGCAATATAGGAATCCTCAGATCGTGCCATATCCCGCAAGGGCTAGCGAGGCCAAATAACGCATAGCAGGTAGGTATGCACCGGTCCCTCGGAAGGCCACCGGGCTAAGCAGGAGTACATATAGTAGTCGGATACTGCCATATTCGTGGCGGCCAACCCCGACGCGCCAGGACGAGCCTGTGGCGGCCGGTAATGCACGATCTCGGGATTCCGTTCCCTCCCAATGCTTCTACCATTTAAGTTACCAAGATTAACCCTACAATTAACCAGAATCACATGCCGTGGTCACATGCTCATCCCCCTAGATGAGTACCTCAGTACGGGAACGCTAAGTAAGAATCAACCTCGGCACCTATAGTCCCAGTTGTGATTCATCCTTAGTGTTATACAACAAGCAAGCAAGCAATCCTAACCACGCTAAGACTATAGGCCAACTACCAGATACCCGTGCAGGTAATCATATAATATAGCCAGAATATCAAGATGGCATCGTAATGCCATATAATCATGGAAGTAGCACCTCAAAGTGCCAATAGACAAGGGCACCGCAGTGCAAGGTCAGGGCCGGTACCTCACAGGGTAAGCTGGACTTATAGCACGGATACAGGTAGTCAGGTCTGGGACAAGGACAACTCTGTCAGTCACAAGAAGTCATCTGCCCACATCGTGGCATGGATATCAGGTCAAGTACATGACCAGAACCTCTACTATAATAACATCTCAAGCATATATGGGAGCCTACAGCTCCAATCATCAAGTCGGTCTATCCACCAAATCAATCTATCAAGTGTCTCCCATCTATGAGGGAGTGAATATCACGTCAATAAAGACAACCACCAAATACCAATCTCATTCCCCCTAACAATGCTAGGCCCTCAGACTCACAAGAATCCTCCTAGTCAATGATCACAAGCCACTAGAAAACAAGCCCCTCAACTACCAAGACACAGCAATCAACCAGGTTCTCTAACTACCGGAATACACAAAGGTACCGGATTTTGGGCGTTTGGGAAGTCGAGTAAAAATCATATAATAATACCCTCGATATTCTCCTCGTTCTGCGAGACACTCGCACCAGTATCAAAATCCAAAAGTCCTCAAAGACATATCTGATCAAATTAGACATCACCAAAGAACGAGCAACACTATCTAAGAATCCACTTAGTCTATCATAATTACTATCTCAATATCATATCTCCTCATAGTCAATCCTCGAATAAAATCATAATCCCAACACACGGGTCAACACTAATCAACGCCATCGGAAGATGGCAAGGATTGTGTGAACCACTCTGGATCAGATCCACAACCCTTAAACCAAACAAGGACCAGGGTTGCAGACCCTCACCCGAGTAGAACCACTCTCCTTACACAATCCGGCGGACAGGACAGACAATGAGATAACAAACTAAACTAGAACACCATCTAAAGGAAGAGTCACGAGTCAAGAGTCCAATGGGTGATACCGTCGAAAAGGCAAGGATTGCGTGAACCACTCTGGATCAGATCCACAACCCTTAAACCAAACAAGGACCAGGGTTGCAGACCTTCACCCGAGTAGAACCGCTCTCCTTACACAATTCGGCGGACAGGACAGATCAAGACGCTAGGCGACTAATCTAGTCGAGAGTCTACCTAGCAGGCGATGAGGTCAGGGATGCTATACCAAGAAGAACATGCATGAGTTCAGTCCCGCAAACCAAAGGAATGGCACTGCCCAATCCTTCGAACCAAATTCCCAACCGAGAATTCTGGAAAAATCCGGCAGAGTCTCCTTTGTATTCTGGACGGGAGCACCCTACGAATTCGGGCTAAAATCCACTCGGTGCAACCCGCCGCAGAATCGCAATTCGAGAACACTAAGTCTCGACCTCCAGTAGCACTACGATGCGTACTGGGCACCAACCCTAGCCGAGAACACTAAGTCTCGGCCTCCAGCAGCACTACAATGCGTACTGGGCGCCAAACCAACATATGCATCAAGAATCGCCACGCAGGGCGCACCAAGACCCACAGTCATATCCAAACCACAAACAAAGTCATAGAAACAGTTAGCCAAAGCCGTTACCCGACCGCGAGTTGGACACGGGGCATATGGGGACAATCCATACATGTGAGTCATGCTCGTATCCTCGGAGGTGTGGATGACCCATCCGAGTTGTCCGATACGGTCTATCCCGATATCGGACCAAGCTATCCTAAGTTATCATCATGGCAGTTCTACTACTAGGCTACACTAATCATGGTTATACAGTTTACAAGTACAAATTAATTAAATACAATAAAAATCCAGGAGAGAGGGCAAGAGCCGTCGATGAGCAAGAGATACTTGCCTAGAGGGCTCGGCTAGGTAAGCAAGTCTTCGGCGATCTGGATCCAAGCTAGCACGTCCATCGAGGTCCTCAGAATACATAATAAACAATCATTAGAATTAAAAAATAAAATAATAACAGGAAGCACGGAGGATGGCAGGAGGCTATACCGTGCGGGTCCCGCAAGTAGCGCAGGGATCTGGCACGGAAACTGAGGCACGCAGACCGATACGGGCACGTAACCCGAGACGCGCACGTATATCGAGACGCACACGTATATCGAAACGTGTACGAGAATCGAGAGAACACGAATATCGAAACGAACGAGAAACATAAATGTGCACGTAAATCGAGACGTGCACGTAAATCGAGACGACCCAAGGTCCAAGGAGTACGTAAACCGATTCGGCACACAAATCGAGGTGCGCACGCGAATCGATACGGTGCGGAGTCCAACGCAGCACGCAAACCGAGAAGGTCATGCAAATCGATGCATGCACGCGAAACGATGCGGTACGAAAATCAAGAAAGGCACAAAGGCCGAGGCACGGAAAACGAGATGGTGCACAAACTGAGATGGCACGTTGCCCGAGGCAGCACGGGGCTCGAGGCGTCCCGCTGCCCAAGGCAGCACGTAGATCGAGGTACACGCAAAACAAGGCAACACGTATACCGAGGTGCACACGACCCAAAAACACGAGGAAGCGCACCAACCGAGGGTGCGCTGCCCGAGGAACACGCTGCACGAGGCAGTGCACTGCTCGAGGCAACATGCTGCCCGAGAAGGGGAGAGAGGAGGGCGGCGGAGCTCACTAGAGGGGGTCTCGGCCAGGTCGGATCGGGTCGGACCACCAGCGGGGGAGGGTGGTCAGCAGCAGGAGCCAAGTCGGGGCGGCGCTGCTGGCCGGAGAAGAAGGACGGAGGAGACGGAGGCCGTCGTGGAGCTCGGCCAAGTCGGGTCGGGGGCTCCCGACGGCAGAGGAGAACAGCAGCAGGAGGAGGAGCTCCGGCCAGGCAGGCCGGGAAGAGGGCGGCGGCCACGAGTGGTGGTGGTCGCGACAGAGGGAGGCCGGGGGCCGCGGAGGAGAGGGCGGAGACGACGGCGACGCGGCTCCTGGAAGAGGGGGCGGAGGAGGAGGAGAAGAGGACGATGGTGGTGGCGGCGGAGACGAGGGCGCCGGCGGCGCTCAGGAGACCGGAGGAGAAAGGGGGCAGCTGCGGTGGAGATGGGGGCGGCCGCGGTGGTGGCGGGCGCCGGGAACAGCAAGAGAGGGAGAGACGGAGGTGGCGACGGTGGGAAGTGCTGGGGGTGATGGTGGCGGTGGTGGCCGGAGCTGGCCGGGGACGACGAGAGAGAGAGGGGGAGAGGGGGTTCTGCTCCAGTAGGGGGGGAGAGTGGAGTGCTGAGAGAAAGGGGGAGGGGGTTCGGTTGAGTGAGTGAGAGGGTTAGGTTAGAGAGAGAGAGGGGGGCAGATTTTTAGGTTAATAAAATTAATAATAATAATAATGATAATAATAATAAGGATGATGACATTAATAATAATAGAAACAATTTAATAAAAGCTAACCATGTTAACCCCAATAATAATAGTAAAATAATATTAATAACAATTTAATGGGAACAATAATCAAATGTCAGGCCTAAACAAGTAAGGCCAGCACAAGTCCAGAAGAATAAATATAACTTTAAACAAATACGAAATTTGAAAACAACCCATATACGATCATATACCTATTATCAAAATAGGGATATGACATCCTACCCACCGTACAAAAATTTTGTCCTCGAAATTTCGAAATCATGTAATATAATATTTTCAAAACTAGTACATACATATCATGGAAACTCTACCCACCTTACAGGAATCAAGTAATAAAATTAGAAAAGAACAAAATCTCAATATGAAAACGTCAAAGAGAACAAGGTCTAGATAAATAAATCAACTCGTAAGGTAAATCCAAAACATCGAAAGAATCTCGAAAATCAAGGTCTCGCATACACGAAATAACCCCATAAATCAAAACAAGTATAGAATGTCGAAAACAATGTCCAAAAAACGTAAAATTGCAACTGCATAAAATCCTCATAAATCATAAAATACAGGATATCTGTCTCGAACCAATGACCGTAGTTCCTAATATCCGAAAAATATGTGTCATGGTTATTCTTTGCCACGCCATCCGGAATGGCTGCAAAAGATTCACCAAAATACTGTAATCGAGCGGCTGCAACTTTCGTTACCACGCCGTCAAGGTATACTAGGGTCACCCGGTACTCTCGACAAATATCCAAAACAAATCAAATCCATAACCCAAATATCCAAATTACTAAGATCACAAAATCTCTAACAATGTAATGAGAGTCCTAGAAAACCATCAAAATCCAAAATCCAGGTGAATCGTAACACACATCCAAAAATATTTTCAATAATAACCACAAGATAGCTTTTCTAGAAAAATACTCCATATCCATAGGAAAATACTCCAAATCAAGAATCCATATCAAAATATAATGTATAGCAAGTATATCTATAAAATAATATCTGAAACAGATAATCATGAGTCCGAAAATATCCCGAATCAAAGGAGCTGAATTCATACAAGAACATCCACTGGATACTCAACAAATGTTAAAATATCCAATCTCAGAGTCCAGATGGAATCTTCATTCTGCAGTAATCCAGCCAACGCTCGAAGAGGACGATAAAGATACTAAGTCAACACGAAGTCAACGCACGAAAGGGATAACAAGAAATCAAACAAAGCAAAACACCGGGAGAGAGTACAGAACCCAAGACAGATAATCAAGTAACCCAATGATGAAGATAAGATGACATCTCATCGGATAAAACGATCGACATGACCAACTATAGGATCATATCCATCAAACAAGGATCAGGGGTAGATAACAACAAATGAGACAGGGCAAAGCAAAATAGGTCCAGGTAGAGATGAGGACCAATTTACAAGTTCGAGGGAGCGAAGGACAAGTGTAACAAGTTAGAATCCCAAAGAATAGTGGACTGAGATCAACAATCATGTGATACCCAACAATATCTCAAAACGAGACCTGCATGGGCCACCACTAAAACCTTGTCACGCCCCAGTACCGAAATACTGGGACGGACTAGGCCAGCTACTCCGTATAAGGTATAAAACGTCATACGGCGATCGTGGCTGTCAATCTTGCTGGGTATCCTAGCATGCAAGCAGTCTATGGCCTAAATCTGATCTCATATCCACAGGCAAAAATCGATGAAATAACGACAAGAGAGATAATCATATGAAAAACAGGAAATACTCATATGATAATCAGAGTCTACAATAAGAAATAATGTAGACAAGAATACCTTCCCGCACAGTTTCCTCATGGTCAGGAACTGAAGCACGTCCTCCAAGTCAAGTCTAGAAGATCCACATGGTCGGTCACAGGCAATCTGGGAACAATCCAGGGTTGGTCAGGCCAACCGTAGCAAGTACCAGAAAGGAAGGCTCAAGGACGGGCGAAGAAAACCAGCAGGATAAAATGTGACAGAAATAGCATCTAAAAGCAGTAAATAAGGTAAGGGATCGTGCGGTACCAACGCACGATTACAGAATATAAGACAGCAATCCAACTACTAATACGTAAGTAACCAACAATCATCATAGTCATCCTAACATCCACTAATGCTTGTATTGCCAACTGGAACTCGTAGTCTGTCATCGGAACAGTAACCCATCCTTACATCAAACAAGAACAAGAGAATGAATTACTGTACCGGGACAGCGTTACGTGCCAGCCAGCTTAGCAAGCAACAAGCCAAACAATTATATAAATAAGCGGCCACTCAAATGCCTACGGTTGTCTATATGGAGGTTGGGTTACCCCAACAATGCAATATAGGAATCCTCAGATCGTGCCATATCCCACAAGGGCTAGCGAGGCCAAATAACGCATAGCAGGTAGGTATGCACCGGTCCCTCGGAAGGCCACCGGGCTAAGCAGGAGTACATATAGTAGTCGGATACTGCCATATCCGTGGCGGCCAACCCCGACGCGCCAGGACGAGCCTGTGGCGGCCGGTAATGCACGATCTCGGGATTCCGTTTCCTCCCAATGCTTCTACCATTTAAGTTACCTAGATTAACCCTACAATTAACCAGAATCACATGTCGTGGTCACATGCTCATCCCCCTAGATGAGTACCTCAGTACGGGAACGCTAAGTAAGAATCAACCTCGGCACCTATAGTCCCAGTTGTGATTCATCGTAGTGTTATGCAACAAGCAAGCAAGCAATCCTAACCACGCTAAAACTATAGGCCAACTACCAGATACCCGTGCAGGTAATCATATAATATAGCCAGAATATCAAGATGGTATCGCAATGCCATATAATCATGGAAGTAGTACCTCAAAGTGCCAATAGACAAGGGCACCGCAGTACAAGGTCAGGGCCAGTACCTCACAGGGTAAGCTGGACTTATAGCACGGATACAGGTAGTCAGGTCTGGGACAAGGACAACTCTGTCAGTCACAAGAAGTCATCTGCCCACATCGTGGCATGGATATCAGGTCAAGTACAAGACCAGAACCTCTACTATAATAACATCTCAAGCATATATGGGAGCCTACAGCTCCAATCATCAAGTCGGTCTATCCACCAAATCAATCTATCAAGTGTCTCCCATCCATGAGGGAGTGAATATCACGTCAATAAAGACAACCACCAAATACCAATCTCATTCCCCCTAATAATGCTAGGCCCTCAGACTCACAAGAATCCTCCTAGTCAATGATCACAAGCCACTAGGAAACAAGCCCCTCAACTACCAAGACACAGCAATCAACCAGGTTCCCTAACTACCGGAATACACAAAGGTCCCGGATTTTGGGCGTTTGGGAAGTCGAGTAAAAATCATATAATAATACCCTCGATATTCTTCTCGTTCCGCGAGACACTCGCACCAGTATCAAAATCCAAAAGTCCTCAAAGGCATATCTGATCAAATTAGACATCACCAAAGAACTAGCAACACTATCTAAGAATCCACTTAGTCTATCATAATCACTATCTCAATATCATATCTCCTCATAGTCAATCCTCGAATAAAATCATAATCCCAATACACGGGTCAACACTAATCAACGCCGTCGGAAGATGGCAAGGATTGTGTGAACCACTCTGGATCAGATCCACAACCCTTAAACCAAACAAGGACCAGGGTTGCAGACCCTCACCCGAGTAGAACCACTCTCCTTACACAATCCGGCGGACAGGACAGACAATGAGATAACAAACTAAACTAGAACACCATCTAAAGGAAGAGTCACGAGTCAAGAGTCCAATGGGTGATACCGTCGAAAAGGCAAGGATTGCGTGAACCACTCTGGATCAGATCCATAACCCTTAAACCAAACAAGGACCAGGGTTGTAAACCTTCACCCGAGTAGAACCGCTCTCCTTACACAATCCGGCGGACAGGACAGATCAAGACGCTAGGCGACTAATCTAGTCGGGAGTCTACATAGCAGGCGATGAGGTCAGGGATGCTATACCAAGAAGAACATGCATGAGTTCAGTCCCGCAAACCAAAGGAATGGCACTGCCCAATCCTTCGAACCAAATTCCCAACCGAGAATTCTGGAAAAATTCGGAAGAGTCTCATTTGTATTCTGGACGGGAGCACCCTACGAATTGGGGCAAAAATCCACTCGACGCAACCCGCCACAGAATCGCAATTCTAGAACACTAAGTCTCGACCTCCAGTAGCACTACGATGCGTACTGGGCACCAACCCTAGCCGAGAACACTAAGTCTCGGCCTCCAGCAGCACTACAATGCGTACTGGGCGCCAAACTAACACATGCATCAAGAATCGCCACGCAGGGCGCACCAAGACCCATAGTCGTGTCCAAACCACAAACAAAGTCATAGAAACAGTTAGCCAAAGCCGTTACCCGACCGCGAGTCGGACACAGGGCATATGGGGACAATCCATACATGTGAGTCGTGCTCGTGTCCTCGGAGGTATGGATGACCCATCCGAGTTGTCCGATACGGTCTATCCCGATATCGGACCAAGCTATCCTAAGTTATCATCATGGCAGTTCTACTACTAGGCTACACTAATCATGGTTATACAGTTTACAAGTACAAATTAATTAAATATAATAAAAATCTAGGAGAGAGGGCAAGAGCCGTCGATGAGCAAGAGATACTTGCCTAGAGGGCTCGGCTAGGTAAGCAAGTCTTCGGCGATCTGGATCCAAGCTAGCACGTCCATCGAGGTCCTCAGAACACATAATAAACAATTATTAGAATTAAATAATAAAATAATAACAGGAAGCACGGAGGATGGCAGGAGGCTATACCGTGCGGGTCCCGCAAGCAGCACAGGGATCTGGCACGAAAATTGAGGCACGCAGACCGATACGGGCATGTAACCCGAGACGCACACGTATATCGAGATGCGTACGAGAATCGAAAGAACACGAATATCGAGACGAACGAGAAACATAAACGTGCACGTAAATTGAGACGTGCACGTAAATCGAGACGACCCAAGGTCCAAGGAGCACGTAAACCGATTCGGTACACAAATCGAGGTGCGCACGCGAATCGATGCGGTACGGAGTCCAATGCAGTACGCAAACCGAGACGGTCATGCAAATCGATGCATGCACGCGAATCGATACGGCACGAAAATCAAGAAAGACACAAAGGTCGAGGCACGGAAAACGAGACGGTGCGCAAACCGAGATGGCACGTTGCCCGAGGCAGCACGGGGCTGGAGGCGTCCCACTGCCCAAGACAGCACGTAGACCGAGGTACACGCAAAACAAAGCGACACGTACACCGAGGTACACACGACCCAAAAACACGAGGAAGTGCACCAACCGAGGGTGCGCTGCCCGAGGAACACGTTGCACGAGGCAGTGCACTGCTCGAGGCAACATGCTGCCCGAGGCACGCAGATCGAAGGACTCGCTCCCCGAGGAGCTCACAGCCCGAGGAGGGGAGAGAGGAGGGCGGCGGAGCTCACCAGAGGGGGTCTCGGCCAGGTCGGGTCGGGTCGAACCACCAGCGGGGGAGGGTGGTCAGCAGCAGGAGCCAAGTCGGGGCGACGCTGCTGGCCGGAGAAGAAGGGCAGAGGAGATGGAGGCCGTCGTGGAGCTCGGCCAAGTCGGGTCGGGGGCTCCCGGCGGCAGAGGAGAACAGCAGCAGGAGGAGGAGCTCCGGCCAGGCAGGCCGGGAAGAGGGCGGCGGCCACGAGTGGTGGTGGTCGCGACAGAGGGTGGCCGGGGGCCGCGGAGGAGAGGACGGAGACGACGGCGACGCGGCTCCTGGAAGAGGGGGCGGAGAAGGAGGAGAAGAGGACGATGGTGGTGGCGGCGGAGACGAGGGCGCCGACGGCGCTCAGGAGGCCGGAGGAGAAAGGGGGCAGCTGCGGTGGAGATGGGGGCAGCTGCGGTGGAGATGGGAGCGGCCGCGGTGGTAGCGGGCGCCGGGAACAGCAAGAGAGGGAGAGACGGAGGTGGCGGCGGTGGGAAGTGCTGGGGGTGATGGTGGCGGTGGTGGCCAGAGCTGGCCGGGGACGACGAGAGAGAGAGGGGGAGAGGGGGTTCTGCTCCAGTAGGGGGGAGAGTGAAGTGCTGAGAGAAAGGGGGAGGGGGTTCGGTTGAGTGAGTGAGAGGGTTAGGTTAGAGAGGGAGAGGGAGGGCAGATTTTTAGGTTAATAAAATTAATAATAATAATAATGATAATAATAATAAGGATGATGACATTAATAATAATAGAAACATTTTAATAAAAGCTAACCATGTTAACCCCAATAATAATAATAAAATAATATTAATAACAATTCAATGGGAACAATAATCAAATGTCAGGCCTAAACAAGTAAGGCCAGCACAAGTCCAGAAAAATAAATATAACTTTAAACAAATACGAAATTTGAAAACAACCTATATACGATCATATACCTATTATCAAAATAGGGATATGACAATTCTCCAGCCACTCGTCTGCGTAGACTATCCCTTCAATGCCCCAAAAATCCATCGGGAAGATGTACTGATAGTCCTTGGCAGTACCTGGCCTCGGCGCTGCTGGTGCCGACGGTGCTGGCGGAGCTGGTGGAGCTGGCTCTCTAGTCCTGAGTGCGTCGACGACGGTCGTTCTGAACTGTGCGGCCTGCTGACTCTGAGCCTCTCTGAACTGCGCAGCCTGTTGATTCTAGGCCTCTATGAACTGCTGAAACATGGCTATCATCTGCGTGCCGTCGAACGTCATCGTCGGAGGAAGCTGCTGAGGCAGAGGCGGTAGAATCTGCTCCTGTGCACTGGGTGCAGGCTGCTCACTAGTCCCAGCGTTCGTCGTGGCGACCGTCCTATAACAGAAAAATAAACTGTTGATTGCTATATCCTAGAAAAATCATAAACTATCCTAAAAAAACCATAAGTAAAATCAAAATTTTAAATTTTAAAATATCAATAACCATAAACCATTTTCTCGCGGTTCTTATGCTGTGATGAGTTTTCCTTAGCTTCCGCTGGTCCCCCAATAACACTTTATTGCCTAAGTGTCATTAGGATAGATCTGCATGGGCCACCACTAAAAACGTGTCACGACCCGCTCCAGAATAATCGGATACGAGTCGGACACGTCCAGCCTTCGTCGATGGATACGACAAAGTAAGCTGTACAATACTAAAGAAAACTCCAAGTCACAATATAATGTAACAAACACAGCTTTTATAACGTTCCCAGAATGACCACCAATACCCATCAAATCTTTTAATACAAAATCAGCCGGAGACAAATCCGGTCAAATAAAATAAAGATACAATAATGAATATCCAAAATACAATCTCCAGAAAATAAAATAAAATAAAATAAAAGCTGTAATATCCAATACAATCACATACTCCATGTGGCCTCCCACTCACTTGCAACGTATCCTGTCAGGAAAAGAGCAAAGTACAACCCTGACAAGAACAATATACAATATAATCTGTAGTACAGAATACAAGGTAAAACCAGAATACCAGAAATGGAAGTGAAACTACGGTACCAGAAATGAAATATAAAACTGCAGGCAATGGACGCGACAATCAATATACAAGACAATGAACACGACTATCAATGAACCAGACAATCAACACGACAATCAATATGCAAGTGTGACAGTTTGAAATATTAAACTAATGTGTGACCGGCTTAGGAGCACAATCAATGAATGAGTCAATCAATTCTACAAGGTACGGCCTCATCGCACGTGAAGTGTACGATTAGGCTATCCATAATACCTATGTTGGGTGTGGTCACACAAAAGCTAATATTTCCCCCAATCCCGTAATAAACAATGACTCACAAGTAATGAACAATGTACAAGGCAATCGTGTGTATCTCGTGTCCAATATAAGAACATGGCACAGGAATGTAAGACAGAAAATACAGAGTACAAATCGAGTCAGTGTACTTGCCTCGCCTTGAAAGCACGAGAGTAGTACTGCATGGTTGTAATGAATCACCTGGTATTTGTACAAGTTATTAGGTTTTTGAAATAAAGACTTTAACTAATTAAGGCTAACTAGTTAATGGAAATATACTAGCTAATAATATTTAGAAAATCTATAGTTTTAATCACTATAAGTGCTAATGAAAACATATACTATATAATTTTAGAACTATTTAGAAACCTTTTATTAGCAAAGTAATAATTATAGCTTTATTTACAAATACGTTTATTGAAAAAAAATACTATTAGACTATGTTAGAAATATTAAAACATTTATTTAATATACTGCTTAGTAAAAATCAAGATTATGAGATTTAGAACATAATATAAATATTATTATAACCATATAAACTTTTTAGAAACGTTTTCTAAAATAATCTAGCAAGAAAATATTAGAACATTTATCTTTTAAAATAACCAATATTTATACCAATTGATATAATTTAAGTAAAGTTTAGAAGTATTTCCAATAGTACTAACAAAATAGATTTATTATTTTTTATAAACTAAAATCATTAATAAGAATTTGACAACAATCATAATTATTAATAGTGCAACACAACACCAAGCCCACGAACTCAGCCCACAATACTGGCCCACACCCAATATAAATTCAGTAATAAACATTTAATTCTAAACTATATTCACAGCCCCTAGACTTACAGCCCAACATATACCCAGCCCATCAAATATTAATATTAATGCTGCAAAACTATTAATCCATATATTCGAACTCAACCCTTTCGACCCAGTCCCA
This sequence comes from Iris pallida, assembly GCA_029216955.1. NCBI lineage: Eukaryota > Viridiplantae > Streptophyta > Magnoliopsida > Asparagales > Iridaceae > Iris > Iris pallida. Next base: position 5,040,160 of record JANAVB010009800.1, read on the forward strand.
GTCAAGACGAACTGCTCACTGCCCAAAAACAAACTTAACAGTTTAACTAATTTAAACTTGGCCCAAGTATCTAGGCCTGAGCCCTATCTTCCAAACCCGGCCCAATATCTCACAACATAACTCATTCTCCTTTTTCTCTCTTCCCATTTCTAGCACTTCAGCCGACAACCCAAAATTCCAATCTCCTTCTTCCCAGCGAACGAGCCACCCCATTCCACTTCGTCTTCTTCCTCCGAACCCCCAGGAACCCTAATCCCCAACTCCTTTTTCTTCGTTCCAGAACCCTAGTCTTAAACTAGAAACCCTAATTTCTACTCTCAGCTAAACATGCACATAGAAACCCTAATTTCTAATTACTCTTCGTTCCCAGCCTCTTCTTCTTCCTCTGGCAACTTCGAAGGAAAACCCTAGGTTTCCCCCTCCATGGCCACACATGACTTCATCACCACACCTTAACTAGAAAACCATATCTCTAGTCAGTTCTCCCTCAACTCTAGTGTCTTCACAACCGACCCTAGCTCCTAGGCTTCCTTCTTCCTCAGTCGAGCTCGAAACGCTAACCCTAGCATATTCATCCTCATCTTTTCTAATCCCTTTCATGAAATCCTAACTCTAGATCTCTACATCTTCCCCAAAAGAAACCCTAAATCCTAAATTACAACCTAACAGCAAGGAGAGATAGGGTCGGGAAGGATCGAGAGAAGTTTACCTGTCGGCGGATTAAGGCAAGGCATGGCGATGACGGGATCCAGTCACTAATGGCGATCGTGGCTACGTCGGCGAGGCCTGGCTCCAGGCGCTGTTGGCTGCTCAGTCTTCAAGACGACGTCGTCGTCTGACGACGAGCGATCAAGACGCGACGGTAAGGATGGCGGCTCCGACGAGTGGCTCCTTATTTCCCGAAGGCCAACGACTCGGCGGTGGCTCGAAAATCGAAGGGGTGGCTCGGCCTACGAGCTCAGCACAGCTCTCGAGGAGCCGGCGCAGAAACCGACGCTTGGGCGCTGCAGCCAAGGTCGGCTCAGCGCTGATGGCGGTGGCGCAGTCTCCAAAACGGGTATTGCAGTCGAGGCGAGCTCTGCAGATAAAATGATGGCACAAGCTCGAGGAGGTGGCGCTCTGGCGGTGCACACGGCCCAAGGTGGCTCCTCGGTTCTCGAGGCAGCACGGGAACTTATGAGCGTATGAGAATCAAGGGGCGCTGTCTTCGAGATCCAGTACTGCAGACGAGGCTCTACTGCTGGTTGATGGCGGCGGTGGGAGTGTCGGACTCCGACGACGGCGATGGTGGTGCTCGGCTGAGCTCAGCCCGAGCAAAGAGAGAAAAGAAAAAGGAGAGAGAAAGTGAGTGACGTGTGGAATGTGTCAGAACTTTGGGAAATGCGTATTATTTTAATATTATTTATAGTGAAATAGACGAGTGGTAAAGATGTAAATAATTATGGATCAGGGGTTATACTATAGTGGCAGAAATGTCAATGGCAATAGATCTGGGGGCTGATAGAATAAGTTCAATAACAGAATTTCAAATTCAAATCAAACCGTTTTTCAAAATGTAAATTCAAAAACAGTTCTTTAAAACAGAATTTTAAAAATTACATATTCCCTCCAACAGATTTTATTAATAAACTAATTACAAAATTAGTAAAAATAATAACATTGTAATTTATTGGAATTACACAAATTAGTATTATTTAGTAGTTTTGAATATTAGCAGAAAATTTAAATTTTAATCATACCAAGGGAAATCAAATTAATAAACCAATTACAAAAATGAAACAAATTAATTATTATCAACAATTAATGACTATTCTCCATAAAACAATTAATTGCTACAAATAATTTCTAATTATTAATAAAAGCCTATTTAAAATTTGAAATGCATTTATCTAACCGATTCAATAAAACATATATTTCTTTTTAAAAAAAAGAATTTAAAGAAATTTCCAATAATACCCGAAAATAGGTTCAGGAAGTTACAGTATGGTATTGACCACCTCCACGGAATTCACATCTCCAGTAGAAAAGATGATGATGTCCTCAGCGTAAGCCAGGTGAGTGACGATCGGGCAACCGCTAGCAGTGTGGAAGTGCTTGAAGCGCGAGGAGCCCACTATGTGCAGAGGATAAAAATCAAGTTGCACCACTCAAATGGAAGTTAGAACATCAAGTTGCACCAATCAAATGGAAGTCAGAACATCAAGTTGCACCACTCAAATGGAAGTCAGAACATCAAGTTGCGCCACATTATCAACTTGCGCCAGAGCCATATTGCGCAAGTGCCACGTGGCAGTCCCCTTGAGAAACTATAATGGCCATCATCATTACCTGACACCTGACAGCACAAAAAATCGAAGAAAATCTATTCGAATCCCGCGCAAGGAGGTGCTCGAGAAGATCTTGTCAGTTATTAAATATTGATGACATCTAGAAGCTCGCATAGTGTATCAAGGTGCGCGATGGTTATTAATAAAATATAAAGAATACTCAGAATGCAGCGCAAGTTGCTGAGTTACGCCCACGCGCAACCTGACCAAGTTGGCGCAACATGATCAAACTGATGTTCGAAAGTACGAAGACGTGGCGCGCATGCCACTAATCTTGTAAAACGTGTCTACTACACTGTCTACGACCACACGCATCTTATTCAAACGATGCCATGTGTCTTTAGCAGTTGGTATAACCGCTCGTGTAAGTGAACAGAGGCGTGTAACCTGTGGGACGCATAACCCAGTATAACTGCTAAACAGTTATTTCAAGAACTCTATAAATAGAGTTTCAAATCAGTTCCAAGGCATCACTAATGATCATAATCTTCTGAAAAGTGCTGTTGCATCTTTCAGAGGCTTGTGTCTTCGATATCACATCGTCCAAAGAATAAAGTGATCGTCTTCTGATCAGATTCCTATAGTTGTACTTCTCCAGAAATCAATTGTACTATTGTACTCTTTTCTTAGTTTGTAATCAAACTTTTGTTGTTGCAAACAAAATAGAGACTCTGCTGGGGAGGACTTTCTCCTCTGACGAGAAAGTGACAACTCAATGTGATACCTCGTCGATCGACAAGATGCGGAAGACTGGTCGTTCAAGTCAACCAAATCGCCTACGAAGCAATGATCAATATTGGGGGTACTAGGCGCACCACAGTTGCTGCCAAGAGCAAGGTGCATACTGTATGGATTCCTAAGTCCTCTGTAGCACCAACCATTGCTCCTGTGCAACCTGCACAAACTGCTTCTCTGCCAACCATTGCTCCTGTGCAACTTGCACAGCCTGTGCAAACTGCTTCTCTGCCAACCATTGCTCCTGTGCAACCTGTGTAGATTGCCTTTCTGCCAACCATTTCTCCTGCACAAACTGTGCAGACTGCCTCTCTGCCAACCACGACCCCTGTGCAACCTGTGCCTACTACCTCTTCGGCTCTGAACAAAGGAAAATATCTTTTGGCTACTCCCTCATTTTCTCCAGTTCTGAACTCGGAGAAGAACCTATCTAGCGAAAGTGCTAGACAGAATAAAGGGAAGCACCTTTTGGCCTTTCTTCAACCTGCGCAACCTGCGCCTGTGGCCTCTCAGTCACAAAACAAAGGAAAACACTCTTTAGCTACTCCTCCTTCTCCAAATTTGAACTTGGCAAGGAATACACCTATTCTATCCTAGCTCGTCACAGAATAAAGGAAAGCGTCATTTGGCCTTTTCTAATTCTTTTCCAGTCCTTGACTCGATAGAAAGCATCTCTGGTAGCGCCTATGTGCCAGTCAGTATAAAAGCTCTTTTGGGCAGAAACTCTACTCCTCTGAACAGAGACAATCAAATCTTTGCTAAGAAAGTGAGTTCTGTTCAAAATGAACTTTCTATTACCCAGTTGCGCCAAGCCAGGCACATAAGAACAGGTTGTACAACACAAAAAGGCATTCTACCAACTCTCAAGAATACAACTCCGGATCTTCCAACCCTGCGCATCTCAAGATCCAAGTAGGATAAGCTGCTAGTATCTCAGATAGATACACAAGTAGCAGATCTATCTAATCTGTGCACCTATCTCAACAGGCGCCAGTCAACACCTACTATAGCAAAATGCAAACAGCCGGCGCTAGTGGCTAACTTGCGCCAGAAGCAGACTACTGAAGTCAAGAACCCCTTTACCTATGCTAACCAACTTAGCACTTCCTTGTACACTCAAGGAATGGGACATCTCAAGAACCAGAATCATGTTCCTAACATCATTAAAGAATATGTTCCTCCGATTTTTTCTTATCCTGTTGTTGTAACCGATCTCCGTGAACTTCTTAAACAGAAGTGGAAGATCACAAATCCGTCTCATCCATCTGTAATGCAGCCCCAAGAACATCAATGTAATCATCACCATGAGGTAGTTATCAAATGCTGTCTTCAATCAGCTAAACGGTCTGTCTTCGACCGTCTAAACTACTCTCAAGTTCCTCAATCAATGATAGTGGATAATGACAAATTATTGTACGCCTCTGTCAACATGACGTCTCGAAGCACTGGGGTAGAAAGCGTCCGAGATACAATATATCCTTTAATCCCAATCAACAGTACTTGGATCGGATTCGTGAATCCAGCAAAGGAGTATACTAATATACCAGATCAAGAAGCCGAGACATAATCGGTCAAAGGAATCTTCTTTTCGACCAAGAAATAATCGGTCAAATGAATCTTCTTTCCGATCAAGAAATAATCGGTCAAAAAAATCTTTCTTCCAACCAAGAAACAATCGATCATAGGAATCTTTCTAATTCCAACCAAGATGCATTCAGTCAAAAGGATATCCATATCACTTATCCTGGAGGTAATTCCTTATATGACTTTGATGCGGATAGTGAAAGTTTTGAATGGACTATCTTTTTTACTAGTTCATCTTCGATAGCTAGAGAAGTGACTGCTTACGTCGTCACAGAAGATCAAGATGATTCCAGTTCTAACAGTCAAGCAGCATAGAATTGTTGCTTTGGAGGCTAGTTTGAAGAACATGGTTGAGATGATGACATGCATGCATGATGTGACTATGACACAATATATGGTTCCACTAGTTTTGAATCTCATTTCGACCTAAGAACCTGTAACGACATCAGCTCTCGTCAACATTGGTCGGGGGTATAGTCTCCTCACACCGCTTCCATACCAGTGCAGGCTATTCCAAGTCAATCTGGGGCTGGGGGTGATACTTATCATGCAGTACCTCCTCCCAACATATCAAATTAGTCTACTGCTCTACAATCATCGAAAGATACTAATGAGGCCGTAAAACTTTTATGTGCTCAATTTGAAGCCTTCAAGTAGAAATACGACATACAGAAGCTTGGTATCAAGCAGCCTTATCCTATAGAGTGGAAGGAAGTTCAATTTCCTCCCAAAAATAAACCCCTACTATTATGCTGTTTGATGGTAGCACATCTCCAAGTCAGTACCTTAATCACTTTGAGGTAATGAGTGATCAACTATAGCCAAATGACGCTCTACTCACTAGAGTGTTCGTTAGATATTTAGTAGGTACAGCTTATGACTAGTACCGTAGTTTACCAGATGCTTGTATAACCTCTTTCTCCGAATTCAAACAAATGTTCCTAAAATGATTTTATGAGGGAACAAACGACATGACTATGTCTACTCTCATTAAAATTAAACAGCGACACAATGAAACAACCGAATAGTTCATTGAACGATTTTGACGTGAGGCACTCAAAATGCCTCTCGGAACTCTAGATGCTTTGACTATAGACACTAGCAAATCAAACTTGTTGCCTATAATCAGCATGTGGACTGGATCGACACAGTTCCAGGATTGGCCTCCATTCATAGTGAATGATAAAACGGCAGAAAAAAGTGCTGATAAGTTCAAACAATTAGGTATTTAGATGCCTAATCTTGACAAAGATGACCATGCTATATTAAATAATGGTGGCCGTCAGAACAATCGCAAGGGTAAAAAGATTTTTGTTATCAATGTCAAAGGCAAAGAAACTCTAGCCGTCAACATAGGTCAATCAACACCTACTCCAACGGCACTACCACAGAGAGCACTACGTCCGAAAGAAGAATACTCCTTTGATGAAGATGATGTTATGAGCATCTATGATTGCCTGATCAATAGCAATAAACTTTAACTGTCGGATACAAAATGGCTAGAGGAAGTAGGTAAAACTGACCACCCTAAATATTGTGTTTACCACAAGTTTATCGGACATTCGACTCGAATATGCTACGTGCTTAAAGGCAAGATTCAGGAGATGGTTAATTCTAGTACAATCACTCTCCAACAAGACAAAAAGACTGTAATGGCTAACGTCATCTTTCTACAGTTTGGTAATTTTTTTGCTCAACTTGTGCAGGACGACGTCAATCCCAACCCGAGAACCACTTTGGAGATTGTCAATCTCCCACATACGCGAACTGATGGTCTTGTTCCTCTGTCTACTGATAAAGGAGAGATTATGTGGATCCATCCTGATTTGGTGGCTGAATTTGGAGTACCTTCTTCATCCACAATGTCCAAGAATGCAACCAAATATAAGTCATGTAACATGACTTCATTGTGTGAACATTGTCCTCCACCTTTAACTGCTACCTTCACCTCAGCGGCAGATTCTTCTTCTTCTTCTTCTTCTTCTTCTTCTTCTAAGACAACGCTGCCAAAGCTAGAGACCAATTACCAGCCAGCTTTCCATATATATAGTCAACAATCCCACAAACTCATGACGAAGATGGGATATAATCTACAAAAAGCTCCCGGCCTGAATTATGGAAAAGATCTCCTACACCTCTTTCTCTATGCCTTTCACACAACCAATCTCGTATTGGTTTAGGTTACTAGACAGACTCTTCATCTTGCCAAAAGAAATCTTCTAAAAGTAAAATCCAAGCAAAGATTTTCAATATGGTGTCCTTCGAACTTGTATCCGAAGAAGAAGCCTTAACTGGTACCAGTTCTGGAAGACTTTACCTAAGAGACTATTCAGAAGGTCAAGAGAGCCCTACTCCAGCTCCGGAGGCTCCTCCAGCATCATCTTCTCCTGCTGTCAATGTTCTATCAGCTTTATCGCCTCCAGTGTAACCAATTCCTCCCAAACTGACATCGAATGACAAAGGAAAACAACCTGTCCGCTTTGATAAAGTATTAAAGAAGACTCCAGCTCTGGGACTCGAGAAGCCGTATAACTTTGATATATTGGCTCAGCTGGCTAATACCCCGACAAGGTTATCAATTTTTGAGCTACTGTGTCTCTCGAAGGAAACTCGAGAAACATTGAGTGAAGCTTTGATGCAAGCTGATACTTGTCTAACACTCCTCAAGAAGCTAGAGGAGGAGGCTGTAATCTGCTTTTATTGTCATAGCATGATGGAGCTGATGCCCAATATCACCTTTACACAAGATGATATGCTGCTGAAGATAATTGTCATGACCGACCCCTCTACTTTATAGGATATGTCGATACTATGAAAGTTGATCGCATCTTGATCGACCCGGGGTCTGCACTCAGCATCATGCGAAGACTCTATTAGATGCAGTAAAGATTCATGTACATAATCTTTCAACAACTATCATGACAATATTGGGATTTAATTCTAGAAGAAGTGAACCCTTGGGGAAGATTCGCCTGAAAGTTCAAATCGACAATCTTTGTACAAAGGTTACCTTCTACGTGATCGATAATCATGGCTCCTATAATATTTGGTAGGATGACCATTTCTGCATGAGCATAACATTGTACCATCCACTCTCTACTAATGCTTCAAATATGTGGACGTCAATAGAGAAGTCCAGAAGGAAGTAGCTGACCTAAATTTTTTAGGGGCATTGAAGCATATTATACTGATTCTCGGATGTACAAGAAAGAGTTCATGAAGGTTGTATTGGCAATGGATAGTGAGGAGGATCAGAAAGACACCTCAGATGATGTCCTCATAATCCCAGTCAAAGGACGTACTACTCGTCCATCTTATTCTCAGACATTGACTATCCATCTTTTCTCTCATAACAAACAGCCTTCTGTTGGAAAGATTGAACAGAGGGAGCTCACCTCTTCTGAGCCTCTCGTTATCTACCTTCGTCGTAACAAACCTCCTCCTTCTCCTTCTTCTCCTCTGGTTATCAACCTTACTAAGCCTTCTATTAAGGCCAAGAATCCTGTTATAAATAATGATGTACAAATCAATAAAGTAGCATCTCTTTTACAGTATACTGATGTCTTTTATTATACTCGATGTTATTTAGAAATGTTAGATAACTTCAAACCACTTACAATAGGAACAGTTCATCCTCTCTAAGACGAAGTATTGCTCGAACCAGTACAAGACTCCTTCTTCTTAGTTCCTTCTAGGAAGAAAGATGAATTTCCTATACTTTTTAGTAATGGAAAAGAACAGAAGATCATGCCCGATAGTGAAAAAGAAAATCACGATAATGAAAGAATTCAACTACGTCGTTATAGTCAACAATCAAAAGATATCATTCAAAAGATGGGCTATAATTTTAAAGTTGGTCTCAATGGTGGTAAGGGAAGACGAACTCCTATTCGTATCCATGTTCCAAAAGGAAAGCCACGACAATATTACAGCAAAACAAAGTGGGGATTGTTTTATACCTCGTCAATTCCGACCCCAAAAGCCTCTGAATCCAATAAAGAAGAATGATCTAACTCTTCTAATTCTGTTTCATGGGATTCTGATACCAGTATAGGTCATGTCCATCGGGTAACACTATCTTCCAATATGGTGTATGCTGAATTCTCAGAAGATAATGATGACCTAACTGAAGTTACTGAAGCAGATCTGTGGACACAAAGGATGGACACTCAATGGGAACTTTGTTTTGAACAATGGGAACCCCTACTGAAGATTAATTAATTCAGATTGATGTTGGAGATGAAGGCTCGCCAAGACCTATCTTCATCAGCAAGAGTCTCACAGAAGTGGATAAACAAGAATTTATTCAACTTATTCGAGAATACATTGACGTCTTTGCCTGTAATTATGAGGATATGTCGGAACTGGATCCTCAAATTGCTACCCACAGGCTCAACATCTTACCCAATGCAAATCCAGTCAAACAACAACAACGTCGATTCTGACCTGATATGATGGATGCCATAGAAATTAAAGTCAAGAAGCTTTTCTCTTGTGGTTTTGTCAGAGAAGAACAACATCCTGATTGGGTTGCCTATGTTGTTCCAGTTATAAAGAAAACATGGAAGCTTGAAGTCTTTATTAACTTTAGAGATCTCAACGATACTTGCCCCAAAGATGAGTTTCCTCTTCCGATCACTGATGTCATGATCGATAATACTTACGGATTTGAACGAATGTCTTTTATGGATGGATTCTCATATTATAATCAAATCAAGATGCATCCAGAAGATGAGGAACATATATCTTTTCACACTCCTTTTGGAGTCTACTGTTATACTGTCATGCCATTTGGTCTTAAAAATGCTGGTATAACATATCAGCAGGCTATGAGTACTATCTTCCATGATCATTTGTGGAAGACAATTGAATGCTATGTAGATGATATTGCTATCAAAAGTCATCTAAAGTAAGACCATATCCAAGACTTGAGAACTATATTCGATCTAATGTACCAACGTCAACTCAAGATGAATTCCACCAAGTCATTCCTGGGAGTCTCTATTGGTAAATTTCTCGGATTCGTTATTACCTCTAAAGGTATACACGTTGACCCTGAAAAAATTAAAGCCATTCAAGAGATACGTCCTCCACGTAATCTAAAAGAGCTACGAGGATTCCAGGGACGGCTTGCGTACATCAGGAGATTCATCTCAAATCTCTCTGGACGTTGTAGACCGTTCACTCAACTCATGAAGAAAGGTGTGTCTTTTATTTGGACTGAAGAATGCCAGCAAGCATTTAAAGATAAAGTGGTACATGATGAACCCTCTAGTTCTAGTACTTCTAGTCTCAGGAATACCCTTCCTAATGTATGTTTGAGCAATGGATCATTCATTGGGTGCCTTACTAGCTCAAAAGAATAATGAAGGTCATGAGCAAGCTATCTATTATCTCAGTCGTACAATAATCAGAGTTGAGCATCGATACAGCCCAGTGGAAAAAGAATGTCTAGCTTTGATGTTTGTTATTCAAAAGACGAGACATTACATCATCGGCCAAACTATTCATGTTATTTCCAGAGTAAACCCTCTCCAGGTCTTGATGAAGAAGCCTAGTACACTCAATTCTAGGCTTTCTACATGGGCCATATTGTTAGCATAATATAATATGGTTTATGTTTCTCAAAACTCTGTTAAGGGTCAAGCTCTTGCTAACTTCCTGTCAGCTCATCCAATTTCTGAAACATCTAAACTCTATGACGAGATTCCGGACAAAACTTTAGAATCCAACATGATTTCAGAAGAAATTCTTGTCTGGCGTCTATTCTTTGACGGTGCATCCAGAATTGGACCAAAAGGTACCATTTTTGCTAGAGTTGGAATCATCCTCGTATTTCCAGAAGGATTAGCTATTCAAAGAGCTTATTCTTTAGACGAGTCGTATTCCAATAACGTGGCTGAATACAACGCTCTGCTCATTGGTCTCCAATCACTACTAAAATACAGCAATTTGGCGACGGACTATAAGCGACGGATCTTATCCGTCGCTAATAGCGACGGATTAGCGACTACCTTGTGACGGACTACCGTCAGAAAGCAATGGATAATTTTTTTATTTTTTATGTGTCAAAATTAGTCGCACATCCGTCGCTAATTTGACAAAAATTTAGCAACAGATTGATCTCCGTCGCTAATATGTCGCATATTGTGGCGACAAAATCTGAAAAAATGGCGCGATAAATTAGATTCTAACTAGCGACGGACGTTATGTCGGTAATCTAGTTGGTATTTAGCGACTACCTAGCGACGGATATATCCGTCGGTAGTCCGTCGCTAAATACTGTAACCTAACTTAAATTGAACTGGCGGGAGAGAATTTTTGATTCCCTCTAAAAAGACTCTCTCTCTCTCTCGCTCTCTCGTGGCTCTCTCTCTCCGACGAGTCTCTCTCTCCGGTGACTCTCTCTCCGGCGACTCTCTATCTCTCTCAGGTATGCTCTCTGTCTCTCCCTCTCTCTCTCTATCTCTGTTTAGCATAACATATAGGGTTTCGGGTTGGGGGGGTTGGCTGTCGCTGGGGCCGGCGGGGTGGGGAGGAAGGAGTGGGGGCAGGAGGGGAGGGTGTTGAGGGTGGGGGCAGGATAGGGTTTAGGGTTTCGTGGCAGGGGTAGGGTTTCGGGTAGGGGGTCGGCTCTCGCCGGGGCCAACGGTGAGGGAGGGAGGGAGGGGGGCGGGGGGTGGATGGTATTGGGTGCAGGACGGGGGGCAGGATTGGGTTTAGGGTTTGCTGTCAGGGGGAGGGGTGGGTGTTTGCTGTCGGAGGAGAGGGGGTGGGGTGGGGGTTTGCTGTCGGGGGTGGGCTGTCGGGGGGGTTGGGGAGGGGGAGGGGGGTTTGCTGTCCGGTAGGGTAGGGGAGGGGGTGGAAGGGTATCGGTAGTTTCGGATCGGACCATTCCTATGAGTATCGGTGGTTTCGGATCGGAGTATCGGATCGGAGGAGGGGGTATAGGTGGTTTCGGATCAGACCAATCCTATGAGTATCGGATCGGGGGGGTATCGGAATCGGTATCGGACCATTCCTATGAGTATCGAATTGGGGGTATCGATAATATCGGTGGTTTCGGATCGGAGTATCAGATTTTTTGGTATTAAAAAACAAATAACTATTAATAAATTATTAATATTAATAATTTATTAAAGTATCGGCCGATACCGATTCCGATCGAAGTATCGGACTATTCTTATGAGGATGGTTTAAAGTATTGGTCGATATATGTAAAGTACGACAGATAACTATTGACACACGGACACAGTGTCCGTTTATCATGACACAGGAAAGAAGGAGAACTCATTCGGGTACGGGTTTGCTGTCAGGGGGGTAGGGATGGGGGGTGGGTGGGTGGGGGGCTTAGTCAGGGGCACCGATAGTTCCAAAAAATCTGATAATTTAGTAATAATTATTTATTTTTCGACACCGAAAAATGTGATACTCCGATTCGAAAGCACCGATAGTGCCGATATTTGTAACAAGTAGTTTTGTTGGCTGGTTAATTGGTAACATGGTGATCGGGACATATAGTCCCTGCATCCATTCGACTGGCGAGGCAGAAACTATGTAGCCGTAGATAAAGTTTATTATCCTCCGACCCTCATCCCTCGACAATGATGATATGACAACCTATCACTATATCTTATATAGTAGTAGATAATGTCTTAGTATTACATTATGTGGGTTCATCTTGATTCTGTATTTTGGCTCCAGCTCCAGCCCCATTTGCATTAATCTACGGTACGTCATGGTGATCAGGACATAGTCCCTGCAGCCATTCGACTGGCGAGGCAGAAACTATATAGTCGTAGATAAAGTTGACAGTCCTCCGACCCTCATCCCTCGGCAATGATGATATGACAACCTATCACTATATCTTATATAGTAGTAGATGATGTCTTAGTATTACATTATGTGAGTTCATCTTGATTCTGTTACATTCTTCATATACTAGATACGATAAGAACATATACTACACCATATGTACATAACATAGATGATTCACACTAATGTATGCTAGAATGAATTTTGGGTTGTGTTCTGAGCCATCCGCTCACACTTGGAAAAAAAATCAAATATTCTGTATTTTATCTGCTTTCGAAAATGTACTCGAACGAGATGATGGTTCCTTTAGTTAGATTGCTTATGTTACAATTATATTATTTATGAATATCGATCTTACCAGATGGCAACCATGACCCGAGGAGCGGCACGTCGTTTGAGGGAAACACTGAATGCTGAGGTGGCTCCTCCTACTGTTAAGGAGGAAGTGGCACTGGTAGCTAGTGAGATCGGGAGTTCTATTCATCCAGCACCTGCAATGGACTACATCTCTCTTGTTGCCGTCGATCCCACTTATTCGAGGTGGTTGTGTGATCGTAACACTGAGCGTTTGTGTGAGCTGCGTGGTTCTCATTAGCTATTAGTACTTATTTGTATTGGACTATTTGTATTAGATTATTTTTGTATTAGACTATTTGTATTGGACTACATATATGAATTAGAACTGTGTCAATCTCTGGATTGTATTGGACTACGACATGGTGATAAGGACATAGTCCCTGCATCTATTCGACTGGCGAGGCAGAAACTATGTAGCCGTAGATAAATTTGACTGTCCTTCGTCCCTCATCCTTCGGCAATGATGATATGACAACCTATCACTATATCTTATATAGTAGTAGATGATGTCTTAGTATTACATTATGTGAGTTCATCTTGATTCTGTTACATTCTTCATATATTAGATACGATAAGAACATATACTACACCATATTTACAGAACATAGATGATTCACACTAATGTATGCTAGAATGAATTTTGGGTTGTGTTCTGAGCCATTCGTCCCCATACTTGGCAATTAAGCATGTGAAATATATCGTTGAAGAACATAAAACTTGTGGTTGTTACTGTAAAAAGTACAGACAGACAAGAACTAACGCACAAAAATGAGGAGATCAAAGCTGTAACAAGTAAAGATACTAGATCCGATAAGAACATATACTACACCATATGTACAGAACATAGATGATTCACACTAATGTATACTAGAATGAATTTTGGGTTGTGTTCTGATCCATCCGTTCTCACACTTAAAATAGATATGAATTAGTACTGTGTGTCAATCTTTGTTTTTGTATTTTCGACGAACCCAGGGATTGGCGAGGCAAAAACTATTGGCGAGGCAGAAACTATCTACGGTACGACATGGTGATCAGGACATAGTCCCTGCAGCCATTCGACTGGCGAGACAGAAACTATGTAGCCGTAGATGAAGTTGACTGTCCTTCGACCCTCATCCCTCGGCAATGATGATACGATAACCTATCACTATATCTTATATAGTAGTAGATGATGTCTTAGTATTACATTATGTGGGTTCATCTTGATTCTGTTATATCCTTCAGATACTAGATTCGATAAGAGTGAGAGCGCCGGAGAGAGTGAGAGCGCCGGAGGGAGGAGGAGAGAGAGTGAGAGAGTAAAATAGGGGGAAATATGAATTGGTGGGGGGAATATAATTAGAATTTAGCGACGTTCATACTAACATCGCTAAATTAGTCGCTATTAGCGACGTTTCGCGACGACTAGCTCATGTAACTATGTAGCCGTAGATGAAGTTGACTGTCCTCCGACCCTCATCCCTCTGCAATGAGGACACGACAACCTATCACTATATCTTTTGGTAGTAGATGATGTCTTAGTATTACATTATGTGGGTTCATCTTAATTCTGTTATATCCTTTAGATACTAGATTCGATAAGAACATATACTACACCATATGTACAGAACATAGATGATTCACACTAATATATGCTAGAATGAATTTTGGGTTGTGTTCTGAGCCATCCGTTCTCACACTTAAAACACATATGAATTAGTAGTGTGTCAATCTTTGTTTTTGTATTTTCGACAAACCCATGGATTGAATTCTGTATTTTGTATTTTGGATTATGTATTTTGGCTCCAGCTCCAGCTCCATTTGAATTAATCTACGGTACGACATGGTGATCAGGACATAGTTCCAGCAGCCATTCGACTGGCGAGACAGAAACTATGTAGCCGTAGATAAAGTTGACTGTCCTTCGTCCCTCATCCCTCGGCAATGATGATATGACAACCTATCACTATAACTTATATAGTAGTAGATGATGTCTTGGTATTAAATTATGTGGGTTCATCTTAATTCTGTTATATCCTTCAGATACTAGATTCGATAAGAACATATACTACACCATATGTACAGAACATAGATGATTCACACTAATGTATGCTAGAATGAATTTTGGGTTGTGTTCTGAGCCATCCGTTCTCACACTTGGAAAAAAATCGAATTTTCTGTATTTTATCTGCTTTCAAAAATATACTCAAACAAGATGACACCCGTTCTCACAGATGGCACCTAAGACCCGAGGATCTCGCTTGAGGGAGGCACAGATGGCTGTGAAAGAGGAGGTAGCACCAGAGGGCAGTTCCACCGAGAGAGCAGCTCCAAAAGTAATTCCTAAAGCCGAGGGAGCTGTGAAAGAGGAGGTGGCACCACAGGGCAGTTCCACCGAGAGTTCCAGCCATCCATCTCCTCTGGATATTGATCTGGCTGAGAGAGTTCTATCTGCCCCAGCATAGACGACAGTAGATATTTGTTTTGATGGATATTTGTTTTGATGGATATTTGTGATGGATATTTATTTTGATGGATATATCTCCTTTAGATATTGTGATAGATATTTGTTTTTTGGTGTGTAAAATATATTGGTTTGTGTGATGTGTGATGCATATTGTGATATATATTTGTTTGTGTGATGTGTGATGCATATTGTGATGTTTTGAGAGGCTTGAGAAGACGACCAATTATTTTTGGTCTATTCTGGATTGTATTGTGCGTGCCGGTGTTGAGTGTTCTACCGAAGGGGTCGGCAAATCCAGGGATTAGATTCTGTATTTTGGATTGGATTAGATTCTGTATGGTGGATATTGGATATGCTGTACGTACAGGGAATAGTCTGTTTACTGTAAAAAAAATTCAAAAATATTGCAGTTAGCGACGGACTCGCTACAAGATAGCGATGGATAATCCGTCGCTATATGTATGAATTACAGTTTAGCGACGGATTGCCGACGAATTTCCCGTCGCTCAGATTCTGGAAAAATACTGAGCGACGAAATGGCGACGGATTTCCCGTCGCTCAGGTTCTGGAAATATAGAAGATATCCAGAAGCATGACGACGGATTATTCGTAGCTAGACCGCCGCTAATCCAACGAAGTGGCAACGAGTTATGCCGACGAATTAGCGACGGATATTACGTATCAGAAACTCTCTGATACTTTTTTACCGACATATTTATGACAGTTTAGCGACGGATATTTTCGTCGCTAAACGCCGCTACATTAAAATTTTAAACTGTCGAAGTTGACGAAAAACCGTCGGCTGGCCGTCGCTAACTGTTTTGATGTAGCCAATGTAATCCGTCGCTAAGCGACGGATTAGCGACGGATTTATTTTAGCAACGAGGTTATTTTCGACAGATTTTTTCAGCCAGTATCCGTCGGTAATCCGTCAGTAACTTCAATTAGCGACGGATAGAGCCGTCGCTAAAATGTTGTATTTTAGTAGTGAATTGGCTAAACAATTGGATATTGAATATCTTGAAGTATATGGAGACTCTAAACTGATCGTCAATCAGGTTAGAGGCACGTATGAAGTTCGACACCAGGATCTCGTCCCATATAATGAAGCGGCAGTTAGGCTGGCTACATCGTTCAAGGGCTTCTTCATTGAACATGTACGTTGGGCATGCAATACGGAGGCTGATGCATTAGTTAATTTGGCAGCCGTAATCCTAGTGAAAAGGCAACAAATAATTGTTATCACTAACAGAGAGTTATTTTACATTGAGAATAACGTAAATATTGAGTTCAGCAATTCAGCTGAAATCAATGTCATTAGTGAAGATTAGAGTGGTCCTTTCATTGACTTCATGGTACATGACATTTTACCTGAAGATTCTAAGGAAGCTACAACAATCCGTAGGTGATCACTCTGGTTTTATTGCAATCATACTTCTAAGACCCTTTATCGACGGACATTTGATGGTCTACTCTTATGTTGTCTTGCAGGAGATAAAGCAAAACAAATACTATAGGAAGCTCACGATGGTGTATGTGGTGCACATCAGCCTGGTCCTAAATTACAAGATCATATTCGACGTATGGGCTACTGTTGGCCGGCTATGGTATCAGATGCCATCGAATTGCAAGAAAATGTCGAGCCTGTCAAATCCATGCAGACTTTATCCATCAACTATCGGAGTTCCTTCATCCGACTGCCGCATCATGGCCGTTTGAAGCTTGGGGTATGGATGTCATTGGTCCTATCAATCCACCATCATCTAGAGGACATCGGTTTATACTAGCTATAACTGATTACTTTTTGAAATGGGCGAAAGCCATACCTTTATCTGAAGTCAAGACTAGCAGCGTCATCAACATCATTAAACATCATGTGATATACAGATTCGATATTCCTCAACGAATCATTCATGATAATGGACCACAATTAATTTGTCAAAAGTTTACTCAGTTTTGTGATGATAACAGAAACAATAATGTTGCTTCTACAGCATATAATCCTGCAGCTAACGGTCTGGTTGAAGCATTCAACAAAACTATCATCAAGCTTCTGAAAAAATTTGTTTCTACCAATAAAAGAAACTAAAGTAAAAAGCTTGGAGAATGTCTATGGGCTTATCTCACTACTATACGCACTCCAACTAGTTGTACACCTTTCTCCTTGGTGTAAGGATGAGAAGCTGTCGTACCATTAGAAATTCAAATTTCCTTCTTAAGGTTTGCAATTGCCAATGAACTCACAACAGAAAATAATGATCGTCTTAGACTTCCGGAGCTTGAAGCGCTTGACGAGAAACGGCTCTTTGCTCAATAACACATTGAGTTATATCAAGCCCGTATATCAAAAGCCTTCAACCGTAAAGTCAAAATATGAGTATTCCAGAAAGGAGAATTAGTCTTGACCATCAGACGTCCTATGACTATGATGCACATGAGTAAAGGCAAGTTTGAAGCAAAGTGGGAAGGTCCCTACATTTTAAGTAAAGTTTTCTCAAATGGAGCTTATCAACTGACTAGTATGGATGGCCGAGTCGCTATGATGCCTATCAATGACAAATTTCTAAAGAAATACTATGTATAAGATGTTCTTTGAATTTTTTACAATTCTCAGCTATCCGAGTAAAATCCCTAGTGGAGCTTATTCAAGTCATTTTATCATAGATATCGTCTTTTGGAACTTGGTTGCTTTAGAGATGATATCCTGTCTTTGAGTCCCAGCTAACTTGAAGATCATCAATAGAAAAATGAGTTCACGTCCACATTACCTCTGAATTCTATTTTCTATATCAAATGACTTATCATGTCCATATTACCTCTGATAAAGTCGTCTTTTAAAATAATGATATCTCAAGAATTATACTCTGCCACGTCCATATTACCTCTGAGCAGATATAATGAATATTGTTATTTTCTACAAAGAAATATGTCACGTCTAGTACCTCTGAATATATTTCCTATTCTATTACTTATATCTTTAATAAGATATGCAACAAGTAATGGAACCACAAAAATGATGTTCAAAATGTTTTAAAAAGGTACATCATATGAAAGGTATCCAAAAAAGAGAGACAACAACTGGGATCGCTTTATTCTGGAGGCAGGGTGTTGAGGTATGCGATCCGCTTCTTCAAAGCCTTGGCTCTTTCTACACAGGAATCAAGTACCCGTTGTCTAGCTTAGGCCCTTCAAGACTTTGGGTCGAAAGGGTGCAAAGTAGTTGTCCGGCATGCTAATTATTCATTATGTATTCTAACAAAGTCATATTTCTAACGCTTCAAAATATCCAACTGCCTTGCAGCAGCTTGATGCAGTTGGATTTCTTCTTCTATATGTTGCTTAGTCGCCTTTAGCCGTTCTTAGAGCTGAGCAATTTCAACTTCCAGATCAAGAGCTTCTTTCTATTTCTCTGTAGTTGCCGTTGTATGATGCTCGATAGTGGAGGCTGCTTCAGTAATTTGGACGTCCATCTCTACGGGGCGTTGGAAGAAAGCCATCAAGAAAGCTTCAAAATTAGCTTTGTTCGTTTCAACTTCACGAGCCATGGCTTCACATTCTGCATCCACAAGTTATTGAATATTCCCTCTTTTGAGGTCCCTGTAGACTTTAATGGATTGCTCAAGCTCGTCCAATACATGCTCTAACTAGGTGGCCAGATCCCGATCTCCCATATCGTGGATACCTCTGATTAGATAAGATGAAAGGCTTTTCACTGTTGTAAAAGGAACATCATCCTTCTCCATCACCCTTTGAACCAGAGGCCTCATAGATGTATAGAAGACTTTTGTGAAAGAAGCCACAACAAATCTGTTTGTCGTTAGAGCGCTTGGAGCGGCCACCACTTCCACCTGAGTTTCTACTACTGCAGCAGTTGGAGGTACTTCAGATTGTGCACCAGAGGACCCAAATTTGGGCATCTGGGATGAGCTTCCTTCTTCTGCTTGGGTTCCTCTGTCTAAAGGAGCCATTGTCGAGCTGGTTGCTCTCACAGGTTCTTCTGCGATCAACATATACCATTGTTAAAACATTATAAAAGGGATTAGGATAAATGAAAATTAGAAATTTACCTGAACCTGGTAGTACATATGGCATTTTACGAGGCATGGATGATTCCATACGAAGTCTCGACATAGTGTTCTCAGACACTGCTGCTTGGCTGCTTCTAGCTTCCGAGCCGCCCGATAAGAAGTGGCTGCTTCCAGCTCCTGACTCTGTTTGGAGGGGTGGAGCGATTGTGTTTGTCTCCTTATTCCTTGGGGTTTGATCTACAGGGGTTTCAATCCCCGCAGTATCAGCTTTAGGATTCTCAACAATCCTAGCTGCTTCAGAAGCTCCAGGCTGATCTTCATGAACCTCTTCAGGAGCTTTAGGTTCATCAGTTCTCAGGCCTGAATGCCCTTCATTATCAATGGGGTGCTCTTCACCCGCAATAGTGGTCTGGCCCTCTTCGGCCTGTCCTTTTTCGTTTAACATAACTTCTATCGAAGCTTGCTCACCTTCGACAGCAATGGTGAGATCATCTTCATTCGAGAAATCTTTAAAATCACATCCCTCCAGAGCCTCTATCATTTTTCGATCTTCTTGAGAAAGAGTAGGAGTTTGAGCAATATGAGGATCTGCGACTTTATCCATCTGAGCAGGAGGATTTTCAACTCCTGCCTGAGATCCTATTAAAGGTAAAACCTTCTCTAGGATTTCAGGTTCTGGGACTCCAGGAGTCGGAGATGACATCATCACTCCTGCGGAAGATAGAAAGCTGCAGATATAGGAACACTATCCTTCCTAAATGCTGGTTCTGGAGTTAGAACTGCATCCCGCAAGGTGGTTTGAATCGGAGTGTTCATCACTGTAACCTCTGCAAATGAAAAAGAACAATGTCAAATTTCAGTTAAACAAGATTATACGAAAGTAATTTTAAAAACTAACTTTTTGAAGTGGCAAATGTGAGTCCTTGACCCAAAATTTCCATTTTTGTTATTTATTATTTTGCTAAATTAGTAACTAATGCATAAGCTATTAGATAATCATTTATATATATATAGATACTCTTAGCTTTACTTTTGAATGCAATAGTAGAAAGGACTGTTTTGCTAATACCCTAGTTGAGAGGGGCTAAGTGCAACTTTCAAATTTTAAAAAAACCAACGGCCAGGGATTCAAATCCCTGTGTAAACGAAATCGAATTGACTTCGGATTGCAGTAAGGGAATTCAATCTTATCCTTTGATCCATCCAAACCCTAATATAAGTACCCAGGATCACCAAGCCCCTGCTTTCCGAACCCTAAGTTCTCCTGCCGCAAGAATTCCCCTGCTCTACATCGAGAGCTACTCGAACTTGAAGGTTGAAGCAAAGCTAATCTTCGAAAGGTATTTCTCACCACCATAATTTCGATTCGTTAGGACTAATCTACCATAGGTTTGCAACCTTCATTAATAAGCAAAATAGGATTAATTGAGTGGTGTTCGTAGTAATGCCAGAAAAGAGACTTATGGGGGTGTGCTCCTGTGCCAAGCACAGGGGTGTATGTTGCATCAAACTCTGTGTGAGGGTGTTAACTATCATGAAGTGTCACCTCTTTACAGTAAACCCATGTCCTTGACTGAGTAGTATGTGGTTAGCCCAACATCTCGAGTATAGGCAATGTTAGGACATAGGAAACCCTGTTATAGGTTTCAATCCTCTTCGTATAGCAGACCTCAATGTATGTCTTGACATCTATCTGGTGGATTAGATCGCAGTCACTAGCCTTATTTATGTTTGGAACACCCTCTGCACTGCCAGAAACCCCTACCTGGCATGGCATACCTGCACCCTACCTTGTAGTATCAGGACACTATCATGTTCCACATGTTCCAGTAGTATGGGTGCCCTGCATAACCCAATGATTTAGACCTTGGTATGACCTCATTCGACCCATGGTGCATCTGACATGTTTTCTAGTTGATTCAGAGGGTATTACCTTTGTTTAACTTCCCTATGATTCAGAGGGTATTACCTTTGTTTCATGCTGCCTGCACATCCGAGTGCATGACCAATATTCACCTGAATGTGTCCTGCATAGTCGGGATGCCAGTCCTGCATCCTGAGTACAGAACAGAACCAAAGTGAGGTTCAAACCATGCCATTTACATGCTTAATCCAGATCACCAACTGTTAGGATAGTATACATATAATCCTGGCCAAATGATGGCTTGATTGGACCAGCTGAATGTATCAGAAGACACCTACAGCATGGGTGACCAAGCCAGGTAGCTATTCCACATCAAGATCGACCCCTTGGCCTTAAGGATGTGCCAAACCTTCATTTCATACCATTAGAGACTGAAGTTTCAGCCATAAATTGCATGTGTATTACAAGTTCAGAATTAAATAGGACCTGAGTGTGGGTGGATATCTGTGGTACCAGGACAATTGGGGGTCTACGGTGTGAGTTTCATATCAGATTGGATATGGTTAGTTTAGTCCAGGTACACTTATGTCCAGTTCTTAAACTTAGCATATAGCCTGGTTTCTCTCCATTGTTCAGTTGCCATTATGATGTCCTGCATAACTTCTCAGTTCAGATATTGGATTGTGTCATATAGGGTTAAGTATACTTGTGGGGATTTCACTCATTACATCTGATCCTTGAATGTATTATACCTAGAGGCCTAGGTGTTCAAGAGCAAGACAGCCAAGGTCATATCAGTATTTATCAAAATCCTATTCTTGAAACCATATCTGTAGCAGAGGGTGTTTAGTCTACACCTGTGAGTTCAGACTTGAACTTTATGAATCCTCTTCACTGAACACCATTGTTCAACCCTTTTGGTTGAAACATGAGTGTATCAGTCTTGATAGGATGTATCAGCCTTGGTATAGGACCAGCAGTACAGGTTTGCCATCAAGATTTCTATTAGATGTTGAATAATGTGTGAGGACTTTTGGAAGGGGCTCTACCTTTGGGAATGAGACCTAAAGCATCAGAGTATCACTGAAACTAGGAGAGAAGGGGAAATCATGCTTGGCTGTTTATAGTGACAGGTTGCCAAAGATGAAATCATACAAAACCTTGTGTGCTAGTTCAAGTGTAGAGGATAGTCTACACGATCAAATACTTATAGACTATGTTATGAATCCCTATGTATATGGGTACAGTAAATGAGATATTAGGCTATCTGGTACTGTGGAGTATCAGTTGAGGGTCATAACAAGTGGTAGCACATATTCAGTGAAGGCATTGAAAAGGGAAAAACATAGAAGTTGGATAGTGCACCAAGCAGTACCAGAATACCAATAGGGTAGATGTATCAGTGAATAAATCTGAGTGGTATACCAACCCTTAGGCAAACCACAAAAGTCAACCAAGCCTACCTACTAAGACATATAGATATAAACTACAAGTAAGATATAGAGTATTAGTAGAAGAGCCTAAGAATAGAGACTATAGGAAAGATTAGAAAACCATGAGATTCAGACCCTAAGGTTACTAAAAACTTAGAGTTAGTAGAAAGAATTAAAGATAGATTCATTGTAGATGAACTCATGTATTGACTAGAATTAATGCATATCACAGGTTTTTTGGACTCCAACTCGACATTAAGTTGGTACTCACAGCTCAGGACGACAGGTAAGTACACTTTCTGATTGCTTTCCGATTCATAGTAGTCTTTTTATTTCATGTCTATACATATATCTTGCTGCTTGTTGACACGTTCGTCACACGGAGTAGTCGGGAGGGGAAATATCTTAGTAAACATGTGAACTACCCAGAAATATCCCCGAAATGTCTATTCTTGAACGATAGCAGCTGCACACGACACGTACAGTGAGCCGGATTTACCCTCTAGCCGTTCACATGTCGAAACAGATATTTCACACCACCTAGATAGATGTCTTTTATTAATTTTTCCTTGTTTACTTCTCTACCGTGCTATGTCATCAGTTTTCTTACTAGCTTTCATATTCCATATGCTATTTTCATGTCTTGTTAATTCTATTATGTTTTGCATTGCCGTCGATTTGTGTACTTGTTCCATTCCTGACTGGAAACCAACATTTTTCAGGTTTAGCCGCTATCACTCTTAGCACTGGGGAAGACTTGGGTATGCTGAAGACAACCTAGAAATAGATAGCAGATGTATCAATTTCATTTACTGTAAAATCTTGTATTTTTTTTAGTTATAAATGTTGTAATAAATGTAGAAATATGAATGAGCAGCAAATGTTTATTTTTTGAGCATTTATTTTCTTGCGGGCTTGACAGCGTTCTACCGCCGACTCTGTGGCGTAGGCTGGCTTGGACACGTCTCGTATCCGAAAAGCGGGTGCGGGTCGTGACTGCAAATCCTGCTACGAAGGTGGTGGTGTCTCATGCTGACTTAAAGATTCCTCTGGCCGAGATAGACTAGAGGAAGTGCCAACTCTTGGACGATCTGCTTTAGTTGCCAGCAATTTCCTTCTGTGCTTCCGATGCAGGGGTGCCACCGGTTCTTCTTCTTCGGGAATTTCTTTTTGGATGGCTCGACTTTGCTTCGGAACTGATGAAGGAGTTGTTTCTCCTCCTCCAGGGGACGTCCTAGTGTGTATCTGCTTCGACTAGGATCGTGTCATCCTTGTGTTATCTGGTTCAGTGGTAACCATTGAGGCCCTCTTTTTCTTTCTCTCCGCAGCCTTAGGTGAAGAAGGAAGATCATCAGGCTGAGTTGATGATTCTCCAGCTCTTCTCTTCTTGCTCAGTCCTCTAGCGGGAGATTTATCTTTTCGTGTCTTCAATGACACATCCAATGGATCGTTCACGTCATCCAGAAGACCCTCAAGGGAAGCTTCCAACGGTTCATCAGCAGGGTCTTGGTCCTCAGCGTCTCTGAATGACAGTGTAGTACGACTCCCAGATCTCGTACATTTGTCGCTAGCGAAGCGGTGGAATAGATGGAAGTTCCCGACGAAAGTATTCGTCGAAGTATAGAAATTTGAGTATGTGTATAACATACGTGGGCCTATCTGAGCAGGGTGTTTTGCATTGAGAATATGCCTTTAGTGCCCCTAGTGTTGTAGTATCTCCATGCCCTAGCTCCATCAATCAAATAGCCTCTGGCTTACAGACAGGTAGTGGCATTCCCCACATGTAATTGATCGTAGCCAAATTGACGGTCGAATCGGCTCGACAGATATGGCTCTAGAAAGCACTCCTCTTCAAACCGATACACTAAATGAGACGGCCGGATTGATTTTAACCATTCAAAGGTGGACGGAATCAGACGGAGAGATGTGGCTTCCATATCCATAAGATTGGGAGGAACATGCTCATATCCTTGAGGGGCATGGACACATTGGAACCTCCATCCAGAACCCTTGTTCAAGGCTCTTCGGCATTCTAATAAGGCGTTGATATTCCAACGAGCATTAGAATAATGCCTTATGAAGTCCCCTCATACTACACTCATATCTGGGTCCATCAAACCGGGATAGTGCAAATGCAACCACCTGAACAGATAGGTATAGGGCATCTCGATGCGGGGGAAATCTTGTCAGTGTCATGAAGCATAGTATACACAAAAGAGTGCAGGCCCGCATTTAAGCGACAAGTCATCGCTGAAAGGAGGTCCATCTTGTAGCCAAACACGAGATATACCGCAGCGAACAGAATACCTCGGTGGAATCGGTCAACTGCACTTGCTGCAGGGACCACGAACCGTCGTAGCCATATAGAAAGAAAGCCCGCCAATTGGGCTTCTTTAGACATAGTCTATAACCTTGTCTGAGGTAACTCTCGATCGGAGCACCTGCCTTGAAGGGGAACCAATCCTCATCCAGTATGTTGTCGACGTGTTTGTATTTCTCCATTAGTTTCTGAACATCGTTGTTGCTAAGTGGCTTGAAGAAATGAGGATCACAAGCTTGAGTTTCAAGTATATTGACTTCAAAGGCGTGGCCCAAGAACAGATATGGCAGCCACTTGGATGTGTAGCATGTATTTACAGTGGCACTCTTGTAGTATAAGGAGCATATCTTATAGTGACACAAGAGCTCCTCGAAGACAGCTACCATTTCAGGATTCTCTGTTAACAAGATATCCAGTTCTTTGTTTGTTGGTACGTACTCCTCATACGGGTTGTTACCCATTGGCAGATAGGAAAGGAACTTCATCTCATGAAGTGCGAAGCCAATCTCCCCGTAAGGAGTTATGAAGCTACCAGTCTTATCATTGTACCTTTCTACCAGAGCCAAAAATATGTGGGCATTCGGACGGAAGCCATAAACCGTAGCCGAGACTGCTTCATAAAGACCTATCTCAAGAAGCTTGTCCTTAAATTGGTCTAAGACCCGATTAACCAAGCAACGACAGCGCTTCATATCTGGGTTCATCAGGCCTGTCAATCGCATAGTCTGATCCGGGCATCTTTCCTCAACTTTTGAGAATTCGTTCGCAAAGATTGGTACTATAATTGGGAATAACAGAGATGAGTATTCTGGAGATTCACAGCCAGGCATCGAACCCCTCAGATGGGAGCTGTACTTCTCTGAGGTGCTGTAGAATTGGTCTCTGCCCTGCGTACCCAGCCTAAAACAGATCCTCCCCACTCTTGCCTGCTGCATCGGAGTTATGTCCCATGCCATTCGGCGAGGGTAACTCGAGAATTCATATCGAGACAGTGATAGGTATCTCGATATTTCAATGAGGTACATAATCCTACCCCCACTACACTGATAAACTCTGCCTTTCTTCTTAGCCCTGGGTTTGGACGTCTCCTGATAGCATCTCCGAACAAGAAAGCTGGTTTCTTGTGGACTATGTTATCCACACTCTCTACGGGCTATCCGTTCATAAAGCATAGCAGGGTGGTATTCTCTTGAGCAGTGAGTATAATTTTCTAAGTTTGATGAGGGCCATACTGTGGATATAACACATGTGACAGGTCTTCTTGGTAATCTGATACATTAAATGTTGTAGCAAATCTTTCAGCATTTGGGTCTTCTCAGAGATTAACTAAATAAAGGCGAGAAACAGAAGTTAGTCTCAAAAAGTGACTGGTTCAATGAAACAGAATATATGATATCACAAGTTGCGCAACCCTTATGTTGTGCAATATTTTGTATTGCACCACATCTATGTTGCACGATATATCAGGTTGTGCCACATCTGTGTTGTATGACATTTCTGTCGAAGTAAACACTTGTGTGGCGCAACATCTCAAGTTGCGCTAAATTTATTTCACAGAATCAAAAAAGCACAACTCTTGAAATGTCGTACAACACAGTTCGTAAAAACGAACACAGTGTGGATAGCAACCAAGCCCTAAAAAGGGTGGCACAAGTCATGAAGTACGCCTAACCCTAAAAATAGAAGGCACACGTTGTCTAAATCAAATCAAAACCCTAAAAAGGGTTGATCGATGCTCGGTTCGTTATCAAACATTCACCTTCTATTGCTGGGTTAGCTATTTTTCGTCGTGATGAAGGGGGAGCATACTGAGGCGCGCGCGTGGATGGAGCATGAGATGAAGGCTCGGCGACCTTCTTTTCCTTCTCGACGGCGGATCACTTGGATGCCATCGACAAAGTGCTGAGAAGTTTGGGAAGAGAAGATAGGGTCTTAGAAAAGATCGACTGTGGTAAAGAAGGGAAAGCTTAGAAATGTATGGCTACGTATAGCCCAAATAATGAAATTGATTGCGCAACTTGCGTCCAAAAAAGTGGAGTAGGGTGAAACATGTTCAACCTATGACAGAATATGCATAATTCAAAGTATTTCAAAAATTTTGAAGTATTTCAAAATTTTTGAAGTATTTCAAATTTTGAAAACTTTGAAGGGGGTCTTGTAGAGGCTAAAAATCAAGTTGTACCACTCAAATGAAAGTCAGAACATCAAGTTGCACCACTCAAATGGAAGTCAGAACATCAAGTTGTACCACTCAAATGGATGTCAGAACATCATGTTGTGCCACATTATCAACTTGTGCCACCATCAGGTTATGCCAGAGCCAGGTTGCACCAGTGTTACGTGACAGTCCCCTTGAGAAACTATAATGGCCATCATCATTACCTGACAGCTGACAACATAAAAATCGAAGAAAATTCGTTTGAATCCCACTCAAGGCGGTGCTCGAGAAGATCTTGTCAGTTATTAAATATTAATGACAGCTAGCAGCGCGCGCAGTGTATCAAGGTGCACGATCATTATTAATAAAATACAAGGAATACTCATAATGCAACACATGTTGCTGAGTTGTGCCCACGCACAACCTGACCAAGTTGGTGCGACATGATCAAACTAATGTCCGAAAGCAGGAAGACGTGACGTGCATGCCACTAATCTCGTAGAATGTGTCTACTATACTGCCTACGACCACGCGCATCTTATTCAAACGATGCCATGTGTCTTTAGCATTTGGTATAACCGCTCGCGCAAGTGAACAGAGGCACGCAACCTGAGGCACGCACAACCGAGAATAACTGCTAAATTGTTATTTCAAGAACTCCATAAATAGAGTTTCAAATCAGTTCCAAGGCATCACTAATGATCATATTCTACTGAAAAAGTGCTGTTGCAACTTCCAGAGGCTTGTGTCTTCGATATCACATCATCCAAGGGATAAAGTGATCGTCTTCTAATCAGATTCCTATAGTTGTACTTTCCCAAAAATCAATTGTACAATTGTACTTTTTCTTAGTTTGTAATCAAATTTTTGTTTTTGCAAACAACATGTTGTTCAGATTTTTGCTGAGGGCTTCCGCGGGGATGATGAATATGGTAGAAAATAGAGGATCACCTTGTCTAACTCCTCTGCTGGCTTTGAAGAAACCGTCTACTTGGCCGTTGATGATTGTTGAGAACCATGCATACTGATCGATCTCTAGACGATGTCGATCCATTTTTTCGAGAACCCGAACGCTCTGAGCACCTAAATTATGAATTGCTAGTCCAGCCTATCGTAAGCTTTTTCCATATCCAGTTTTATGGCAATGTTCCCTCCTCTGGCAGGGAATTTCATGCATGTGATTATATCTTGTGGCAGGAGGATATTGTTATGGATGTTGCGGCCACGGATGAATCCGCTTTGCTCTTCGAAAATGATCTTAGGGAGAAGACCCGCCATGCGATTTGCTATGATCTTAGAGATGATTTTGTTGGTAAAGGCGCACATGCTAAGGGGACGAAAGTCTTTGAAAGTCTCTGGGTTGTCTTTCTTGGAATGAGGATCAGGTTGGCACAAGAGATCGCTTTGGGGTATCTGGCGCCTTTGTCATGCCCCAAAACCAGAATACTGGAGAGCGGGGGCAGACATAGCCAGCTACGTATATTGAAATGGATTCCATCTCGCTATACGGTCACGGCTGTCTAGGATACATGAGGGTTTATCTACAAGCCAACAGTCTCTTAAGGTCATGAACAAGCCTAGTGTCTCAATCATAAGCAAGTAAGTAAGAGTCACAAGATGTATGATCATTAAATATACAATAATAAGGCGTCCCAAATATTACATATTCAGCTGATCATGAAGCTAGTCGTTACAAAATGTTAGGACTAACAAGAGTTTAGTCATACATGATCAACCCTAGGATTTGTCAATCATGTTACAGCCCGTAGGCAGACAGTAAGTAAGTGCAATCGAGCTAAACAGGTGCTCGTCGGCTAAACGCCTCAAAAGAATATTTTTACAATAGAGCGAAAGAGCCAAAAATAACCCACTCGTTGCCAGGGTTCCGTCTAGTGGCCACCATCTGGCTGGAAAGTCAGTAGATCCTCTGGAGTTGCTCCGAAATCTGGCCACACAAAACCAGCTGGGTCAGACCCCAGAAAGAGCAAGTGCCACAAAGGAGGCTTTACTTAAGAACTAAAACCAGCAATCAGCACAAGATATAAATATAAATAAAAATAAGGACTGGAATAAAAGAAAACATATCAGGATGATATACGACGAGATAACCATGGAACTATTCAGATAGCCAGGTTACAACCCGTAAACCAAACAAGGACCGGGATTGTAACCCTTCGTCTGAACGGAGCTTGGAATTCTCACCATTTATCGGTAAAATAAATACAAGCATTCTGGTCATTCAATAGTCTGGAACAGGGTCAGGGCAAGACTAGACTGGTTAGACTCCATCCAATCACTTCACGGCCAAGCAAGAATTACGGCTTGATACTTTAACTAACTAGGGTTGTCACAAGCCTAATTACTAACAAGATGCAGTGAGATTATTCCACAGCCACAAGCCCTACAGACCATCCAGGTCACCCAGGTCGAGAGATTAGGGTTGAATTTAGGTGGGTACATCATCCAGGAAACGCATGTACCCTTAAGCAGTTTGAAGGGTGCAACACATGACAGTATGCTGGAAATGTGTCCTACTCGACGGCAGGCTACAGATCCCAAGCGCGCCAAGGTAACAGGATTGCCTGTAGCTAGAAAATCTCTTCATGACTAATGTATTAATCTAGTGTTTAACCTTAGTCCATTTTAGTAGGTACTCCTGACCGTGGTACTCAGGAGTCCCCTCCTAGACATGATGCAAGACAGGACTGGATTATTTGTACAAGCACAATCGCCCACGGTGTCCAGGTTATTTATACAGGTCATGTCATGTCAGGTAGCCGTCGCAACAGCTTATCAAAATATAACATGTCAGGTTATCATGCCAAGTGTACTTGTCAGGAGTGCGCCACGACGGCCACTATCAGGTCATATCAGGTTATTATGTCAGGAGTACACCACTACGGGTCACTATCGAGTCAAGCTCAGTTATCCTTTCCAAACATATTAAACAAATCCATGATTATCAAGTTCATGACAAAAGACGTAAGGATATAAAATGGACGTTAAATATCTAATAAAATATCAATATACAGGGCTATAGAAGATCAAGGGTAATCAGGCTACGCTCAAGCCAGGCTACGCTCAGGCTAGCGTACGCTCAGGTCTGCGTACCAAAGGATCCATACACTTCCAATGGGAAGCGTACGCAAGGGTCAGCGTACACAAGGGCACGCTCAAGCTACAGGTCAGCGTACGCTCAAGCTAGCGTACGCTCAAGACACGCTACCAACAGGCAGCGTATCAAGGCTAGTGTACGCTCGCTAAAGAGCAGCGTACACAAGTCAGTGCACGCTCGCTAAAGAGCAGCGTACACAAGTTAGCGTACGCTCGCTAAAGAGCAGCGTACACAAGTTAGCGTACGCTCGCTAAAGAGCAGCGTACGGCTCAGTGGCGTAAGATAAAAAGCTAGCTCACTGTTCACTGTCTTCTCCAAATGGCAAGAACAGCAAGAACTCTAAAGTTGAATCT
This sequence comes from Iris pallida, assembly GCA_029216955.1. NCBI lineage: Eukaryota > Viridiplantae > Streptophyta > Magnoliopsida > Asparagales > Iridaceae > Iris > Iris pallida. Next base: position 5,070,698 of record JANAVB010009800.1, read on the forward strand.
AAGCTTCAATTGTCCAAATCTTGGTCAAAACAAGTCCGAATCTAACTTTCCAAAGGTCAAAATTGGGTAGAATGAAATTCTCTAAAACATGGAACCATCAAAACTTGAAAACAAGCAAGTTTGATAGATCAAAACACCAAAAATCCAAAAATAGTAAAACTCTAGATCTACAAGAATTAAAGCCTCAAAATGGAAAATGACAAGTTCTAATGTGGTTTAGAGTCATGAGGAGAAGCTAATGAAACCATCAAAAGGAGTTCTCTTGTGGAAGCGAGTTGTACTTGCCTATGGTGTTCTTGGTTGGTGGAGAAGAGTAATGGTGGGGGAAAGGAGAAGTAAATAAGAATTATGGAGGAGAGAGAAGGTTGGTGGAGATAATAAAGAGGGGGGTTGTGGTGGAAATGAAGGAGAAGCATAGGCTAAGGTGTTCCACCCTTGGCCCATGATGAACCAAGCATTGGGCCGGCCGAACCAAGCCAACCCAAACCGAGAGTTAAACCAAGCCGAGAGCTAATCAAGAAATAATACAAGAAAAGACACGTATACGTATTTCCAAAATACGTAATACGAACCACAGGCATTACAGCCTTAAAAAAAGGCGATAGCCGCCTCACAAATGTTTGACTTGATAATGTTCCAGCAGGACCTGAAGAAAGCGCTAGTGAAACCGTCCGATCCTGGTGCGCTATTCTCTTTAGGTGCCCATACTGCGTCCTTGACTTCGCTTTCCGTGGGGGTAGTGAGTAGTTGGGTATTGTCTCTATCTTCGACAAGTCGAGGGATCGCCGCAAGAAAGTCCTCATCTTTGTGTATGATTTCTTTCGTGAACAACTTAGTGTAGAAATCTGCCGCAGCCAATTGGATGTCCCGATGGTCGTGGAGGGTGCAAATGTTCTCATCCTTAATCTGGTGGAGGTTAAGTTGTTGTCTTCGGCCCTTAACGCAAGAGTGAAAGTAGCTCGTGTTCTTATCGCCCTCTATATCCCATTTTAATCTAGCTTTCTGTTTCCAAAATTCTTTCTCGATTTTGAGTCGAAACTTCAAAAGCGCTCTGGTGAGGTTAAGAGAAGCACGAGCCGCCGGAGATCTATCACGGGTGAACAACGTCTCAGCACGGGTGACATCATCCTCAGCAATGCGGACAGCCTGTAAGATGTCTCTGTAGGCTTCAATGCTCCATGTGGAGAGAGCCTTCCTAGTGGCTTTGAGTTTGGTTGCCACTCGGAATAGTAGGTCAGGGTCTTCTGGTCCCCTAGGCGGTCGTCACGATTTCCCTGAACTGTGGGTGGTGGCACCACAGATCTAGGAAACTGAAGTGTTACTTAGCTGGGAGGTCTTTCTGTTGATTTTTAGGAGGAGAGGAGTGTGATCCGACTCAGTGGAGTTGATCTCCATGTCATCCCACTGAGAGGTAATGAGGTCGTGATCTAGACGGGAGTATTGCCGTCGAGCTCCCTCCTACATGTTGCACTACGTGAATTCACTGCCAGAGAACTGAAGAGCGAACAGGTGGGCATTGAAATTGAAGTTAGCAAAGTCGAACATAGCTGATGTGGGTGGGGGCGGCCGGCCTCTAGTTTTCTTCTCTCTGCAAGTGACGGCGTTGAAGTCTCCGATGCAGAGCCAGGGGGTGTTCGGGTGTTGGAGATGAATAGCAATTAAGGAGCTCCAAAGGTGTTTGCGCTCGGGAATCTCGTAGCTCCCATGCACGGCGGACAACAGGGATCTACACTAGAGCGCGGGGTGGTCCAACCAGCACGATGGCGTTTAGCTAGTGTACAGGATGATCTCAAGTTTTGCGTTGGTGGCGTGAAGGATCCAAATGTCATGGCAGCCGACGATAGCTGAGGGGAAGCCAAGTTGTAGTTGGATGGATTTGAGTTTCTTGGGAGGGATTTTGGGTTCTATGATCATCAAAATGTCAATTTTGTGGAGTCGTTTGAGACCTTTTAATCTTCTCTAGGTTGGTAAATTAGCAATGCCCCTGACATTCCAAGAGAGGATGTTAAGCATCAAGGGAGCTAGGGAGGGGGGTTGGAGCTTTCGCAGCAGATCTGGTGATAATGCCCGTAGACTCTTTCAGTCTTCTTTTGCTATTAGTTTTAATGCAGACTTCAGCCTTTTTAGTCTTCTCTAGGCGGCTGTCCGTTTCAGCTAGATCGTTTTTAGGGTGAAGGTAGTCCTCTCTTCTATTTCGGCTAGAGCTCCGAAGTAGTTTTCCTGGTCTACAAAGTCGGTGCCCAAAGCTTGTTGTATCCTGGCTATCAGTTTTGGACCTAAGTTTGCCAGCTGTGCTGCTTGGACGACGGTCTCCTTGTTAGGATTGTTATGTCTTTCCTGGTCTGCTTGATGTGTGGTGACTTTGGCCTCTATGTTAACACCCTCGTGATAATTGGTCTTGTTTGACTGATACGCCTTTTCTATATGAGTGTTGCTGGGATTCGTGGCTCTCTCGTCTGAGTTGGTCGCCTAGTTATTCTCAGGGGGCATTGTCTCTTTGTTGGCTAAGATGTCGAATTGGTTGTTGAGGTTAAGGGGGGTGGTTGTGGAGGGGGTTGAGACACTTTTCGAGGAACTGATCTTGACTGTTTGTATTTGACTTTGAGCAGGTTCCACACTGGTTTCAAACCTGACGTAGGAGTTTGGCTTAGGGAGAACCGGAGATATCTGGCCCTGATCTAGTAATAGTTTAGGGGCCAACTTAGGAACGGCTTTCTTCTTCAGTTCCGAGTGAGCTCTGTAGCGGTGCTTGACGAGGTGTTCTTTCTTCCGGCAGTGATTACAGTAGATGATGTTATTATCATAAATGATATGTTGATGTGGATCTTGTTCTCGAGTAAGATCTGAATGGTTTTAGGGAGTTCCTTAGAGATGTCAAGCTCCATGCAGATTTTGGCATAATTCATCTTAGTCAGGTTGCGAGTTCCCTCTGCCATCGTCACGAAGATACTGAAGGAGTTGACGATTCTCTTCAAAACTGCCGGGATGGAACATATAAGCGGGAGGTTGGGGAGGATGACCCAAGCAGATACGGAGGGTTGGGGAGGATGACCCAAGCAGATACGATGGGCGCTCTAAAAAAGGCCAGACTGCATGCTCAAGAAGCGGCCAGTAGACGCACATCCAACAGATGGTGCAGAGGGCAAGGGGTCAAAAGACGCGCTTGAGGTGTAGCTGTAAGGCACGAGGACAACAAAAAAGGAGAGACTTGCGCCATCAGCCCAGGTAATCAAGGGCAGAGGCGATGGGGCCCACGCGTGGGCTGCTCCGAAAGGGGTAGACGCAATAGCCAAGGTGCCTGGGGAGGACCGCGCCAAGGGAAAGGCGCCAAAACGATGAGACCATGCAGTGTCTCCAACAGAGGACGCGTAAGCCATAGTCTGGGGCCCACGAAAAAATGATGTTGCTGACTCGACAGAAGGGGGAATTTGAAATTTAAACCGCTGTCTGCATCGGGCAGAGAGCCCATGCGGGAACCACGCCTGTGGCGACTCCCTAGGAGGGCTGACCGACTTCGGACCGCCGGAAGGGGACGGCCTCTCCACAGGCACTGCTCAGCTCCTGAGCAAGGAGAGAGGAGGAAGGATGGAAGCCACTGCCACACAGTACAAAGTCGCCTAACCCGACGGAGGCTGCCGTTCCAGGGACGACAAGTGCCGAGGAGCCAGACGCCAGTACAAAAGCACGGTGGGGGCGGCCGGAGGAGGGTATGGAGGTAGCCCTAGGAGGGCGAGGAGATCAGGCTGCCAAGGGGGCTGCCGAGGAGGAGCCCGATGATGCGACGACATGGAGAAAGGAAGAAGGGGAGTCTTATATATATATATATATATATATATATATATATATATAACCAATAAATCTAATAAAACTCTAAACACCAAAAATCAATATGCTTTCTATACAATTTAATATATATATACGTATATATATTTTTACAAGATGGTTACAATATATATATATATATATATATATATATATATATATATATATATATATATATATATATATATATATATATATTATTTTTTTTTTTTTTTTTTTTTTTGAAGCAATGGGTAATTGTTGCGAACTCGCCTCCACTGGGGCTCGAACTCTGACCACTTGGGCCGCATGCATCTCTCTTAACCACTAGGCTAGAGGTCATTTGCATATATATATATATATATATATATATATATATATATATATATATATATATATATATATATTAAAAAAACATATATATATATATATATATATATATATATATATATATATATATATATATATATATATATATATGTTTTTTTTAATATATATATATATATATATATATATATATATATATATATATATATATATATATATATATATATATATATTTTATATGTTTTTTTTAATATATATATATTTATATATATATATATATATATATATATATATATATATATATATATATATATTTTAATATATATATTTTAATATATATATATATTAAAATATATATATATATATTAAAATATATATATATATATATATATATATATATATATATATATATATATATATATATATATATATATATATATATTAGAACAATGGCTAAAGCCTTCATTGAAGAGGAAATAGAGAGGTTGGAACCGGGAGATAGTCCAAGTTCCTACAAAATAAGGGGGGTACCCTTAACAAAGATCTGGACGAAATACTAGAAAAAATTTATATATATATATATATATATATATATATATATATATATATATATATATATATATATATTCAGAATTGCAAACTTTCGAAAAACGAAAAAATTTAAAATTTTGAAAAAAATGAAAGGCGGTTGGGGGAACGGGAGCGAAACCCTAGGGACGCTGGGCGCAAGGGGGGTGGCATGTGCGCTGGGCCCAAGGGGGGCGCTGGTCCCGAACAAAAAAATTGGAAATTACGAAAAAAAAGGAAAGGCGGTGGGCCCAAGGGGGGTGGCGTGTGCGCTGCCCGGGGGGGCGCTGGTCCTGAGGGGGTGCACGGCGCGAGGAAGGCGCGCCGCCCGGGGGGAGGGAGAGGGGGGCGGTGCTCAGCCTGGAGCCAGGAGGCTCCGACGACGGAGGCCGGAAGGGGGGGTCCGAAAGCGGGGACGCCGGCGGAATGGGCCGGCCCGGAGGGGAGGGGGAAGGGGAGGGAGGGTAGGGGCGCGACCAAACAGAGGGGCCGACTCCGGCGGGAGTGGGGTCGGCTGACGCTCGGAGACGCCTACCGCCTGGGCAGCACCTAGGCGATGGGGAGCGACGGGAACGTCGACGTGGAGGCTAAGCTCGCCAAGTGCCACTACACGGGGACCGAAGTCGGGGGAGCTTCAGGGGGGCTCGCCACACGCAAGGGGGGAGGACTGCCGACGACGCGAACGCCGGGAGGGGGAAGAAAGAGGGGGCCACTCCATGACCGCCGGAAAGAAGGGCAGTGGCTGGGAGGCGCGCGGGTGACCCTGGAGAGGGAGCAGGGGGCCACTGCAAGGGCGATGCGAGGGGGGCGAAAGGCGGAGGTGGCGCCGGAGCGTGGGAGGGCACGCCTGACAGAGTTGCAGGTGGCGAAGGAGGGGCTGATCTGGCTCCGTCGGGGGGGAGGGACGAGGCGGACGCAGGTGGTGGCCACACCAGGGAAAGGAAAGCGGGCGCGGCCGGAGCAGGTTGCGGCGCAACGAGAGGAACGGCGGGGCCCGCCGAGCAAGGGAGGCCTGGCGGAGCAGGCGGCCCCGGAGGAGGAGAAGCCTTCCGGCGTCGAGCTCGGCGTCTCCGAGGACGGCGTCGATAGGGTGGGGGGGAGGGGGAACCCCTAGAGCGAGAGGAGGCCGGCGAGGGAGGGGCCTCCCCACGGCGAGAGAACGCCGACGAGGGGGAGGCCCCCCCACAGGGGAGGTGGCCAGCCTGGGCCGCTGGGGCCGCGCTTGGGGCCTCCGCGAGGGGAAGAACCTGGGGCCGGGCCGAGGAGGCCGGCCGGCCAGGTCAACCATCCGACGACGACGAAGGGCACACCCAGTAGCCCGTTCCCCAGCTACTCCATCATATATATATATATATATAGTGTAGCAATTCACTTGCTACTTTTAAATTTTATCATAACATAATTTAAATACATGTTGACACAAAGTCACAGTCAACCAAATATTGACTACATTGACTAAATAATATCTGTATTAATTCAATACGACACACGACGTCTGCATAACAGTTCAAGACAGACGATAGCTCAGTCTCCGGCTCTCAGTGTGTTTTCGAGTCTGTATTTTATATTTTCATTGAGTCTAGACTTGTGTACTCTGAGTCTTGCTGAGCTCTTGACACTAAGTCTACAGCCTACCCAAAATTCCAAGCTCCACTGAACCAAACACTGCCCAAAAATCCCCTTAGAACCACTCTGTGCTCTGGAGACAGAGTTCGGGCCGAACTCTGCCTCCACACAGAGTTCGGGCCGAACTCTGTCCCCTAGAAATCAGGAACCCTAATTTTAGGGTTAGCTGGTTGCTAGTTGTCCAACGGCCAAATTTTTGAATTTTTCTACCCGAATTCTGGCCGAATTCTGCCTATAAAAACACTATAAATAGGGCATGAATTCTCTCATTCCAATCCATCCAATCTTCTTTTCTCTTCTCTCTTATAAGCTCAAGTAAGCCATACCCTTCCCATCTACTAGCCACAAGCCTCCTAAGTGTCGAGTGCTCAGCATCTCTCAGTTAGGATTCTTGTGCAAGAGTCGAAGAAGTCGCTTGGACAATTCCAAGCAAATCGCCACTGCGATCATCTGTTAGAAGTTGACGTGCTCTTCTGAAGAAAAGGCACGGGTTGTAAACTACTATTTCATAAATAGTGGATTTAATCCTGAGCTAGAGTTCTCAGGCCTGGACTAGTCCTCCACGAGGGAAACCAGGTTAAAATCGCTGTGTTTGCGTATGCTCTTCTGCTCTTCATTTATTTTCCGCACTTTACTCTGATTATTTATTGTTGGTGAAAGAGTTATTTTTAATTGGCTATTTTTCTATATAAACTCTATTCACCCCCCTCTAGAGTTGCCATACTGTTCTTCAATTGGTATCAGAGCTCTGTTCTCTTTATAAGGACTAACATCCTAAGAGCTGATCCATGGCAACCACACAATCCTTGATTTCCAATCATGGTGAAGGTCAATCCACTCATAGGCCTCCCCTATTTGATGGAACTAACTATACATATTGGAAAACAAGGATGAGCTTCTATCTTAAGTCTCTAGACTTTGACCTGTGGACTGTCGTCACTGACGGTTACAAAAAGCCCGCCAGGATAGTTGTCGATGGTGACCTCATTGAGAAACCACACGACAAATATTCTGTCGAGGAGAAGAAACAGGCAAGTCTAGATGCTAGGGCTATTAATGCTTTATTCTGTGCTATAGACAGGAATGAATTCAACAGGGTCTCTACATGCACCACTGCTCATGAAGTATGGAGACTTCTAGAAGTGACGCATGAAGGAACCACACAGGTCAAGGAATCTAAAATAAGCCGTCTCACTCAAGAATACGAAGCCTTCAAGATGAAGCCAAGTGAGACGATCACTCAAATGTTTACAAGATTCCTCGACATCATCAATCCTCTATCCTCGCTTGGAAAGCAGTACTCAAACCACGAGAAGATTCGTAAGTTGCTCAGAGGGCTACCAAAGATTTGGAACCCTAAGGTGACGGCCATCATAGAAGGAAACGATCTTACATCAATGTCAATGGAGACCTTGATGGGTAAGCTCATGACTCACGAGCTTGACCTCAAGGACTTCGAAGAGCCTACTTCGAAGACCAGGGAGATCGCACTCAAAGCTCATCAACGAAGAGCTAATCATGATGAGACCGAAGAAGATAATTCGGATGATGAAGACCAAGCTCTCATGGTTCACAACTTCAGGAAATTCCTTCGCTTCAATCGAAGGAAGAAGGAATCTCAAGAAGACGATGAAGAAGAGCCAACTTGTTACGGTTGCAAGAAAACTGGACATGTCCGAAAAGACTGCCCATTCCTGAAGAAGAGCAACCGCCATGAGAAGCCATACAAAAGGAACTCATCAAGGAAATATGCCAACACAGGCATTTGGCATGAAAGTGAAGCGAGTGACTCCGAGGAAGAAAAGGACTCTCCTCAAGATACAGCTAATGTGTGCCTAATGGCAACTTCCAACAAGGTATCTAACGAAACTCTAGATGACTTCTCTTTTGATGAACTTGGCGATGCTTTCACTGATTTACTCGATGATCACAAAAAGGTCATCGATAAATACAAACATGCCAAGGACAAAATCAAAAGTCTTGAAGATGAGATACAAAGAGTTTCTTTACTTCTTGATAATATTAGAAACACGACACCCACTAATGACACTGATGAAGTATCCAAGCTTAAATTAAGCTTACATGATGCTGAAGCACGTATTGAGCAACAAACTCAAGAAATCACTACACTCAACACGTTGCTTGCTGAAGAAAAGAGTAGACACAAGATTTCCATGACTAAGATATATGGCTTAAATATTAAGGTTGATGAACTGCAAGCTGTTTCTAAAAGATTAGAAACCAAATTGGATAAACAGGTTGTTCAACCTCAAACCCAATCACATGGGCACAACACCACTCATGCTAGTCAACCACGTCATTCTTATGCAGCACATAACCATGCATTTATATACACAAACTTTCACAAACCATGTGCACGTAAGAACAATTCTCACTCAGTACACAATCATCATGCACAAAGACACAATCAACATCACTCCACACATAGAAATCATCATGCCATGCCATATAGACAAAATCATCATGCCATGCCATATAGACAAAATCATCATGTCATGCCATATAGACAAAATTATCATGCCATGCCATATAGACAATATCAGCATGTCACACATCATAGACAATACCATCATGATATGCCTCATAGACATCATCACCATGCCACTCATTCTGTGCATAATCATCATCACCATGCCAACTCTTCACATCATGACCATCCTCATCATGTTGCTTATAGATATTATTCTCATGCTCCTAGTATAAATAAGAATGCTATCTGTACTTACTGTGGATTACATGGACACATCTCACCACAGTGCAAATTTAGAAGACTTGTAGATAAAAAGATATATACTTGGTTTCCAAAGACTAACTTTTCAGGACCCTCAAGAACTCGGGTACCAAAGGTCACATCTACTCTTGATGTAGGTGGACCTTCCCTCTTCAACTGAAAGTAAGTGGATTCTCGATAGTGGATGCTCGCGACATATGACGGGAGACGCAAATCTTTTTGCATCACTATCGATGAAGAGAGAAGGATATGTATCCTTCGGTAACAATCTCAAAGGGCACATAATAGGTAATGGTATCATTGGTCATCCTCCTTCTCCTGTAATAAAGGATGTCTGCCTAGTGACCGAGTTAAAGCATAACCTGCTCAGCATTAGTTATCTTGCTGATCATGGATATGATATTAACTTTGGACAAAACAGTTGCTATATCTATGATAGGTCAACAGGAGACATTGCTTTTGAAGAGAAAAGAGAGGACAACATCTATATTTTCTATCTTTCTGTAAATACTAACAATGCAGGTAGATGTCTATATGCCCACAAAGACGAACGACTACTTTGGCACCAGCGTCTTGGTCATGCCAACATGGATGCTATATCCAGGTTTTCTACCAAGAAGCTAGTGAGAGGATTGCCTGACATCACATTCAAAAAGGACACGGTATGTGCCGAATGTGAACTAAACAAGGCAACTAAATCCTCGTTTCATTCCATCAACTCTGTAAGTACTACTAGACCCTTGCAATTACTTCATATGGATTTATTTGGTCCTAGTAGAATAGCTAGCCTTGGTGGCAAACTTTATGCATTTGTTATTGTTGATGATTTTTCAAGATTTACTTGGGTTTTCTTTCTCGCTAATAAGAGCGATGCTATTTCTGTTTTCAAAGTTTTTGTGAAGAAAGTTCAAAACGAAAAAGGCTATATGATTACTCGAATCCGAAGTGATCATGGAGGCGAATTCGTAAATTATGATTTTGAAAATTTTTGTAATGCAAATGGTTTTGATCATGAATTTTCTTGTCCTAGAACTCCTCAACAAAATGGTGTTGTGGAGCGGAAGAATAGAACTCTCGGCGATATGGCCAGAGTCATGTTGAATAAATTTTTACTTCCGAAATACTTTTGGGCAGAAGCAGTCAGTACAGCATGCCACATTTTGAATAGGGTGCTAATTCGTCTCATTCGAAGAAAACACCCTATGAGCTTTGGTTTGGGAGAACCCCCAATGTTTCTTATTTTAAAGTTTTTGGTTGTAGATGTTTTATCCTTAACACCAAAGACAACTTAGGCAAATTTGATGCCAAAGCTGACGATGGTATCTTTCTTGGTTATGCCGCCAAGAGTAAGGGATATAGAGTTTTTAATAAACGCTCACTTATTATGGAAGAGTCAACAAATGTGACTTTTGATGAAGACAACAGTGCAGTAAGTACTCTTGATGATGACGTTGAGCCATCAACTTCTACTCCAATGAATACTACAACCGAAACTAATTCTCTGGAGGGTTTGCCTAAGAAATTCTCTTTCAAACCTTCTCATCCAAAAAATTTAGTTATAGGAGAAGTTTCACGTGGAGTAACTACTAGATCATCACTAAGAGACTCCGTTGCTAGCACTGCCTTCATTTCACAAGTAGAGCCTAAAAACATTTCTGAAGCTTTTAATGATGAATTTTGGATTTCTGCTATGCAAGAAGAACTCAACCAATTCGAGAGAAGCCAAGTATGGGAACTCGTTCCTAGACCGGTTAATCACTCGATAATTGGTACTAAATGGGTTTTTAGAAACAAAGTAAATGAAGATGGTTCAGTCACACGTAACAAAGCTCGTCTAGTAGCTCAAGGATACAACCAAGAGGAAGGTATCGACTACGATGAGACGTATGCTCCTGTTGCTAGACTAGAATCCATTCGGATGCTTTGTGCTTTTGCTAATTTTCAAAACTTTAAATTATTTCAAATGGATGTGAAAAGTGCTTTCTTGAATGGTTTTATTAAGGAGGAAGTTTATGTGAAACAACCTCCTGGCTTTGAAAATCACAAATTTCCCGACCACGTGTTCAAGCTAAAGAAAGCGCTTTATGGCCTCAAACAAGCCCCCAGAGCTTGGTATGAAAGGCTAAGTAGCTTCTTACTTGAGAAAGGTTTTTCAAAAGGAAAAATTGACACTACACTGTTTATAAAATCTTTTAAAGACACTATTCTGTTGATTCAAATTTATGTTGATGATATCATTTTTGGTTCTACTGATGAAACCCTCTGTCAAGAATTTGCCAAGTGTATGCAGACAGAATTTGAGATGAGCATAATGGGAGAGCTCAACTACTTTCTTGGTCTGCAAGTGAAACAAATGGCTAATGGAACTTTCATCTGCCAATCGAAGTATACCAAGGACATGCTGAAGAAGTTCGATCTTGACAACGTCAAACCAATCAGCACGCCAATGGCTACTTCAACCAAACTCGAACCAGATGAGAGCGGCAAACCCGTTGATCAACGTAAGTATCGAGGTATGATAGGCAGCTTACTCTATTTAACTGCTAGTCGTCCCGATATCATGTTCAGTGTTTGCCTATGTGCTAGATATCAAGCTAATCCTAAGGAATCACACATGACCGCGGTTAAGCGTATCTTTCGATACCTTAAGGGTACGGTTACAGTGGGCCTATGGTATCCCAAGTCAACATCATTTGATCTTATTGGTTATTCCGATGCTGACTTTGCTGGATGCATGGTCGACCGTAAAAGTACGAGCGGCACGTGTCATTTATTAGGAAAAGCTTTAGTCTCCTGGTTTAGCAAGAAGCAGAACTCTGTCGCACTATCCACAACAGAAGCTGAATACATAGCAGCTGGGCGTTGTTGTGCACAAATTCTGTAGATGAAGCAAACCCTTGAAGACTATAAGTTATCTTTTATGCATATTCCTATATTCTGTGACAATACTAGTGCCATTAATTTGACTAAGAATCCTGTCTGTCACTCACGCACTAAACACATTGAGATCAGACACCACTTTTTGCGTGATCATCAGCAAAATGGCACGATTAACTTAGAGTTTATTGACACTGATCATCAGCTAGCAGATTTCTTTACTAAGCCATTATCCGAAGAGCGCTTCAATTTCCTTTGTCGTGAACTCGGAATTTTGGATGAAGCAGTTATAAGTTGAGACTCACCTGCGTAAATATCGAGTATATTTTGATTCTTTTACGACGAATTTGGTATGGGTACAAGCCGAAAGGGTCCTTCTGACAACAAGGCGTAAAAGCCTAAGCGACACGGTGCACTAGGCCTCAGGACTACCGCTAGCTGGGATCCGGCCCCTGCAGCTAACCCATGGCAAATTTGAAATATTGAATTACAATATATTTCCTTGTTTGTTATATGGTTTGTTTCGATTTAATATTGCCTAATTGATTTTTCTAAAGTTCATTCTGACTTTTGTGTACCTCTCTATGTACTTCATTGAATTTATCAAATTTTTTTTTCAACACTTAACCAATTTTTCTATCTTTTCAGCCTGTTTTCTGTTCTGGACCACTAATCCAGAACTCGGGCCGAACTCTGCCCCCAACAGAGTTCGGGCCGAGTTCGGTCCAATTGTTCCAGAGTCGGGATCAGCCTCTGCCGTTGGATCATTTTAGATCCAATGGTCAATATTCTATCCGACCAAAGACAAACCCCTATTTTATTTCGGGATTCCTTCTCTTTCCTCCCATATTTCCTTCTTCTCCACCTCTTCAACCTTCTTCTTTCCAAACCCTAACCTTAGTTCTTGATCTAGAAAGCTCCATTTCTTCTCAAAATCAAAGGAAAGGGGTTTTTCAACATTCTCTTCCACTGTTTGGTATTATTTTCAGGTATAACTCTCTCTTTCTATCATTTTCAAGTTCTCCTATTTCTTTACAAATGGCATCTCGCTTGTCCAAACGAGGGAGAAGGACTCGACATGAGGGAGCTTCCTCTTCGGTTCCTCCTCCTCCGATTGAACAAGTTGTTGAACAACACCCATTCATCCGTTGTTCAATCCGTCGCGTCCCGATGACCCTAATACATACGACGACCGTCTATTTGTGTCGCTAGACGCCTCTAATGAATGGTTTAGCGATTTTAGGACTCGTCCGGTGTTTGGGGGCCATCCCATCAATTTCACAATATTTTCTCAATATGAATCTTTATTTCGTGATCTTTGTTTGGATGAACTAGTTGCTTCCAACTTTGTCATTTACCGTAGCGCAATCCAAATGTTCTACTGTAATCTGACTCACGATGCAACCCACATCTATTCCCGGGTTGCTGGCATTAACATTGCCTTCAATGATTCTGAGTTGGAAGACTTTCTTGCTCTCCCGGATCTTGATGTGTGGGATAAGCTTGTGGAAGCACGTCAACTTCAATTTGTTGGCGATACTTCCCTTGAAGGATTCAAGGAGGATTTATGTGCTCCTAACGTAAGTCCTCGCAAGCTAAAGGCCAAGCATCTCACCCTCTACTTTTATGAACTTCATCGCATCGTGTTCAATACTATCTTACCAAAAGCTGGTTCAACTGATGAAGTTACCTACTTTGAGATCTCTGCTTTATATCACCTTCATTTTCGTATCCCCTTCAATCTTCCTAGGACAATGATGGACTGGATGATAAATTGTAGGAAGAAACCAAGAGCTTTGGTTTATCCTTTATACCTTCCTATGGTTTTTCGTGCATTCATCATTCCTATTCATGACTGTCCGTTCCTGCCTGCTCCTGCTTTCCTGTCCAAGGCACGACGTACTCAAGCAGTCGTCGCCTCTCCTGAGGCTTCTGAGCATTCTGATGATGAGGAGCCAGACGCCCCTCTACTCGGTCAGGATGCACCTCCTCCACCTGCCACTCTTGACTCCATCCAGACCATGCTCCGGGATCGTTTCGACTTAGAGGACGATCGGTGGGCTCAGATGGACTACCGCACTACCCTGCAGATGAGTGCACTCAGCAACTCGCTGCATGATATTCGGTACTCTATGTCCCATCATCCTACTATGCCCATTCCCATGCAGCGGGATCCCGATCGTGAGGGCTATCGCATTGATGATCCGTGGGTCATGCGTTACCTGGATCCGGGTGCTGCTTTTGTGGATCCCAGACGTTCTGACACTCCTGGACCATCTCGTGCTCCATGATGGAGATTGGCTACTATCTGCTGCTGCTGCTGCTACTGATGATGATCTTAGTTATTGCATTTTTATTTCTAGTTAGTTTCAGTTTTATGTACTTGGATGCTTTTAAACACTGGTTGTGTGTTTGACATTTGGTTATGACACTTTATGCTAGTACTTCTTTTGATTATTTCTATAATGTTTCTTCTCTGCTTGGTGTGGTTGTATTACTATTAATTGTCTACTGCAGTTTTCTTTTATTATTCATTCATCTGCAGTCTATATTGCTAACTGCCAAAAGGGGGAGAACTATGTATATTCTGCCTGGATATATATGGCTGGATATACTTGTTTGGTATCATATCCTATCTTTTCGTATTTCTGTGCTTGTTTGTGCTTTTTGGGAGATATTATACAGGTTTCTATGCACTATTTACGGAGGAGCTATTGCTTCTAGCTCAGCACCATTCACTATTTACGAGGGAGCTATTACATTCTAGCTCGGCATCAAGTATGGGGGAGCTATGTTGCTATAATCAACTGTGTCCAGGTATGAATATTGAATATACATATATTATTTTGCCAATTATCAATATGGGGGAGATTGTTGACACAAAGTCACAGTCAACCAAATATTGACTACATTGACTAAATAATATCTGTATTAATTCAATACGACACACGACGTCTGCATAACAGTTCAAGACAGACGACAGCTCAGTCTCCGGCTCTCAGTGTGTTTTCGAGTCTGTATTTTATATTTTCATTGAGTCTAGACTTGTGTACTCTGAGTCTTGCTGAGCTCTTGACACTTAGTCTACAGCCTACCCAAAATCCCAAGCTCCACTGAACCAAATACTGCCCAAAAATCCCCTTAGAACCACTCTGTGCTCTGGAGACAGAGTTCGGGCCGAACTCTGCCTCCACACAGAGTTCGGGCCGAACTCTGTCCCCTAGAAATCAGGAACCCTAATTTTAGGGTTAGCTGGTTGCTAGTTGTCCAACGGCCAAATTTTTGAATTTTCCTACCCGAATTCTGGCCGAATTCTGCCTATAAAAACACTATAAATAGGGCATGAATTCTCTCATTCCAATCCATCCAATCTTCTTTTCTCTTCTCTCTTATAAGCTCAAGTAAGCCATACCCTTCCCATCTACTAGCCACAAGCCTCCTAAGTGTCGAGTGCTCAGCATCTCTCAGTTAGGATTCTTGTGCAAGAGTCGAAGAAGTCGCTTGGACAATTTCAAGCAAATCGCCACTGCGATCATCTGTTAGAAGTTGACGTGCTCTTCTGAAGAAAAGGCACGGGTTGTAAACTACTATTTCACAAATAGTGGATTTAATCCTGAGCTAGAGTTCTCAGGCCTGGACTAGTCCTCCACGAGGGAAACCAGGTTAAAATCGCTGTGTTTGCGTATGCTCTTCTGCTCTTCATTTATTTTTCGCACTTTACTCTGATTATTTATTGTTGGTGAAAGAGTTATTTTTAATTGGCTATTTTTCTATATAAACTCTATTCACCCCCCTCTAGAGTTGCCATACTGTTCTTCAATATATATATATATATAGTGTAGCAATTCACTTGCTACTTTTAAATTTTATCATAACATAATTTAAATACATGTTATATAATAATAATATAATATTCAAAAATATATTAAATAAAGATGCGAATAATAATAAAAATAATAATAATAATAATAATAATAATTTAGGGGTGGTTACAGTATACATGCTACGTATCAAGAGGACTCCAGCCCAGCTCGAGTACATATAAGCTATCTTATTATTCCAAATCAACTATATCTCAATTTACTAAATATTGATAAAAATGATGAATCAAGTGCACTATGGTCGATCAGAACGTAATACACTAATTCTAGAATAGATAATGTATTAGAGTGGATCCCCAATAATACATGTATTATGAACAAGCTAGAACAAAGATGAAGCTTGTAAAATGCTAAGCTATAAAACAGCATGAGTCAATATAGGACAAAATGTAAATAAAGAAGAATGTGATAATGACATCAACTAAGTATACCTGAAGTCTTGGAAAAGCACTCATCATCCAGCAATGTATTCTACTTCGATAACTTCAGCTAATGCCTGGAGAGATCACCAGGTCCTCGGGACAAGCAAGACACATAATATACAAGCCAAGTATCTCAAAGTATAGCAGTTAAATAGATAGTAATAAAGCAAGAAAAGCGAACTAGGCATAGCCTACACTATAGTCATATATGAGTGAGAACAACTAACCACACATGAACTGTATAACGACGGACAACAAATACCATAGCTCACAGGTAAACCACGACTGATAAAGCTCACCCGACCTTATTGGTCACAAGGCGATCAAATAACACAACCTTTGAGGTCACATGGTTACAACAGATAACCCGGCCTTAGAGGCCACAGGGTCACAAACAGCGATATAGGGAAAGAAAATAGTCCATGTGTTTATAGTCGTTCTTGTGCTTCTAACACTCATGTGGTATAACAATCAAATATAAGGCATATGACAAATATCTCTAATAAAAAGGAACAAAAATAACAGCTAAACTAGAATCATCCGAATCTATGATAACAATGATGAATCATGAAATAAATAACAATTTAAACATGCTATATTAATTAAAAAAATTGGCAAGGTGTACTTGCATGGTGAAGAATCAACCACGTCCCAATAAATAACCTATCAGAGCAAAGGCCCACAAAAGCTGAACTCCAACAAATGTTCCCGGATGCTGAAACAGACATCACCAATAGTTTTGGCTTAGAAAAATGTCTAAGTTTGACTACCGCTAAGTCCAATTCTGGACACAGGGGTAAAATAGTAATTTTGGGTCAAATAGTGTCTACCGTTGGACCCGTTTTGCACTGAAAAATGTTTCAAAATCTATGGTCTCTAAAGTCGAAAAATAATATACCTACGGATCGTGGGCCCTCCAAAATAGCATTCCGGTCGACCTTATCATAATCGGACCAAACTTGGCTCACAGGACCAGAAAATTGATACGAGTCCAGTGGCGTAAGTTTTATCACGATGTGACGAACATGCATAAAGTAATTGAGGTTTTTGCAAAGGGACCGATACGGTGTACCTTGACCGATATGCCTTGAATTCGTCGCACATATGCAAACAATTCGAGTTCCGTCAAAATCCACATCCACAACATCCATACGCACGTTTTGATGCCCTCGGGTTGCGACTAAGGCTCCCAGATTTTTGGAACGGACTCCGTGTCGGTATTTTTCAGATTTTAGAAAACTGTTTTTCTTTGGTTTTTAAACTGATTTTTAGACAAACTCTAATATCAAATAGTTTATAACTAATATAAAATAATAATTTAATTTCTAGAAAATACTTATAAATATATATATATATATATTACTAGTGATATTATTTTAATGGTGGAAACTCAAGCATAATAGTTCCATGTCATTACTACAACATTAATATCACAATTGGCCTATTAGTTGAGTCCCGTAACAACAAATAATTAAAAATATTAAATTTTGTAAAAATTCCAAAAATAGCTAAAATAGTGGTTTTAACATTAAATCATGCAAAAAATTAGTTTCATAGAGTTTTATGAAGTACTGGCACTTTTGGATACAAAGAACATAGGATTTTTTTGGAGTTCGGTGTTACGACAAATGTCACAAATTTTAAAAAATAGCAAACGAACTCAAAACCTATCAAATAGATATGCTTTGGAAAGTCCTCGATATCTAGTTTCTGAGTAAAAATATTAGAAGGATCAAATCTGACCTTAGGTAGGCAAAAAACTACTCGTAACAGACTCATCGGTTCTGGACACCTTGTCATAGAATCGACGCCACGGACAAACCGTTTGGACCTGTGTGCTACAACAGAGATTGAAGTAGACACATAGAGGTAAATTCTAGTTTTGGTTTGAGGATAGTTGGACAATAAAAAGTAGATAAAACCTAATCTACAAGTTGACTAACCTCCTGTGATGAATTCAACACAAGTTCGATCGACTTCGGGTGCCTTTTGCACCTTGTATCGACCAAATTAGGGGCTAAGGCTCCTCGGAAAGGTATCGGGGTGTTAGGAAAAGGTCTTGGAAAGACATTTAATGTTGCAGAAGGGTTGGAGGTGGTCGTGAAGATGGATTTCTGGTGGTTGGAATAAAAAGTACGAAAATAGAAAAAAAATAGGTGGGCGCTCGGTTTTCTCTAACCATACATATATAATTTGCACAAAATATTGGTAAGGGATTGTGGGATTCATGAGAGAAGAATTTGGAATATTTTAGATTTGGTTTGGTCAAATTTGGAGGAGATTTGATGGTTTAGATCAAAGGTGTATCTCAAAGTGTCACCCCCACTTTCCTGAATAGGGCTAATATAGTCATTTATAATATTTTAATATTTTAAAATTATTTAAATATTATTGTTAGCGTTTTTATATTATTAGTTAAATAGGTATTTTATTGATAGAGTTTTTATTTATAAAAGGTTTAATATATTTAATAAATATATAAAATAAAATATTTGTTTTATTTATAAATAAATTAAGAATTATTTTTTTTTAATATATATATATATATATATATATATATATATATATATATATATATATATATATATTTGGTATTATTCCATTTATGGAGTTTCTATATATATATATATATATATATATATATATATATATATATATATATATATAATATATATATATATTTTTTTATTTTTATATATATATATATATATATATATATATATATATATAAATGTATGGCAGAATATGCATAATTCAAAGTATTTCAAAAAATTTGAAAACTTTAAAGGGGGTCTTGTAGAGGCTAAAAATCAAGTTGTACCACTCAAATGAAACTGATTGCGCAACTTGCGTTCAAAAAGTGGAGTCGGGTGAAACATGTGCAACCTATGACAGAATATGCATAATTCAAAGTATTTCAAAATTTTTGAAGTATTTCAAATTTCAAAAACTTTGAAGGGGGTCTTGTAGAGGCTAAAAATCAAGTTGTACCACTCAAATGAAAGTCAGAACATCAAGTTGCACCACTCAAATAGAAGTCAGAACATCAAGTTGTACCACTCAAATGGATGTCAGAACATCATGTTGTGCCACATTATCAACTTGCGCCACCATCAGGTTGTGCCAGAGACAGGTTGCACCAGTGCCACGTGACAGTCCCCTTGAGAACTATAATGGCCATCATCATTACCTGATTTTGGACATTAGTTTGATCATGTCGCACCAACTTGGTCAGGTTGCGCGTGGGCACAACTCAGCAACATGTGTTGCATTATGAGTATTGTTTGTATTTTATTAATAATGATCGCGCACCTTGATACACTGCGCGCGCTGCTAGCTGTCATCAATATTTAATAACTGACAAGATCTTCTCGAGCACCGCCTTGTGTGGGATTCGAACGAATTTTCTTCAATTTTTATGCTGTCAGCTGTCAGGTAATGTTGATGGCCATTATAGTTTCTCAAGGGGACTGTCACGTGGCACTGGTGCTACCTGGCTCTGGCACAACCTGATGGTGGCGCAAGTTGATAATGTGGCACAACATGATGTTCTGACATCCATTTGAGTGGTGCAACTTGATGTTCTGACTTCCATTTGAGTGGTGCAACTTGATGTTCTGACTTCCATTTGAGTGGTACAACTTGATTTTTAGCCTCTACAAGACCCCCTTCAAAGTTTTCGAAATTTGAAATACTTCAAAAATTTTGAAATACCTTGAATTATGCATATTTTGTCATAGGTTGCACATGTTTCACCCGACTCCACTTTTTTGAACGCAAGTTGCACAATCAGTTTCATTATTTGGGCTATACGTAGTTTCATTATGTGTGTGTGTGTGTATATATATATATATATTTTTTGTGTGTATATATATATATATATATATATATATATATATATATATATATATATATATGATTTATATATATATATATATATATTTTATATGATATATATATATATATATATATATATATATATATATATATATATATGATTTATATATATATATAAAGCATATAGGTTTAATTAAAGTCAAAATAGGATGCTAATAGTCAAAATTGAATTGATTTAAGCAAGCAACTTGTTTGCTGTGCTCAACCGAGCACAACAACTACAAGGGGCCGAGCCCTTGAGTTCGGAAAGCCAAAACCCGAACCCCCTTTTTGCTTATATGTATTAGAGAGAGAGAGAGGTTTATTTTTAACAAAACCCCAACCCTAGCCGCCAAACCAGGACCCCGACCTTCATTTGGTGGCGTAAGTTGATAATGCGGCACAACATGATGTTCTGACATCCATTTGAGTGGTGCAACTTGATGTTCTGACTTCCATTTGAGTGGTGCAACTTGATGTTCTGACTTCCATTTGAGTGATACAACTTGATTTTTAGCCTCTACATGACCCCCTTCAAAGTTTTCAAAATTTGAAATACTTCAAAATTTTTGAAATACTTTGAATTATGCATATTCTGTCATAGGTTGCACATGTTTCACCCGACTCCACTTTTTTGAACGCAAGTTGCGCAATCAGTTTCATTATTTGGGCTATACGTAGCCATACATTTCTAAGACCCTATCTTCTCTAGTGCCAACCTGATCCTCATTCCCAAGAAAGACAACCCGGAGACTTTCAAAGACTTTCGTCCCCTTAGCATGTGCACCTTTACCAACAAAATCATTCTAAGATCATAGCAAATCGCATGGCGGGTCTTCTCCCTAAGATCATTTTTGAACAGCAAAGCGGATTCGTCCGTGGCCGCAACATCCTTGACAATATCCTCCTGCCACAAGAGATAATCACATGCATGAAATTTCCAGCCAGAGGAGGGAACATTACCATAAAACTGGACATGGAAAAGGTTTACGATAGGCTGGACTGGCAATTCATAATTTGGGTGCTCAGAGCGTTCGGGTTCTCGAAAAAATGGATAGACATCGTTTAGAGATCGATCAGTATGCATAGTTCTCAACAATCATCAACGGCCAAGCAGACGGTTTCTTCAAAGCCAGCAGAGGAGTTAGACAAGGTGATCCTCTATTTTCTACCATATTCATCATCCCAGCGGAAGCCCTCAGCAAAAATCTGAACAACATGGTGTTTGCAAAAACAAAAGTCCGATTACAAACTAAGAAAAAGTACAATAGTACAATTAATTTCTGGAGAAGTACAACTATAGGAATCTGATTAGAAGACGATCACTTTATCCCTTGGATGACGTGATATCGAAGACACAAGCCTCTGGAAGTTGCAACATCACTTTTTTAGTAGAATATGATCATTAGTGATGCCTTGGAACTGATTTGAAACTCTATTTATAGAGTTCTTGAAATAACAATTTAGTAGTTATTCTTGGTTGCGCGTGCCTCAGGTTACGTGCCTCTGTTCACTTGCGCGAGCGGTTATACCAACTGCTAAAGACAAATGGCATCGTTTGAATAAGATGTGCGAGGTCGTGGGCAGTATAGTAGACACATTCTATGAGATTAGTGGCATGCGCGTCACGTCTTCCTGCTTTCGGACATTAGTTTGATCATGTCGCACCAACTTGGTCAGGTTGCGCGTGGGCACAACTCAGCAACATGTGTTGTATTATGAGTATTCTTTGTATTTTATTAATAATGATTGCGTACCTTGATACACTGCGCGCGCTGCTAGCTGTCATCAATATTTAATAACTGACAAGATCTTCTCGAGCACCGCCTTGAGCGGGATTCGAACAAATTTTCTTCGATTTTTATTCTGTCAGCTGTCAGGTAATGATGATGGCCATTATAGTTTCTCAAGGGGACTGTCACGTGGCACTGGTGCAACCTGGCTCTGGCACAACCTGATGCTGGCGCAAGTTGATAATGTGGCACACCATGATGTTCTGACATCCATTTGAGTGGTGCAATTTGACGTTCTGACTTCCATTTGAGTGGTGTAACTTGATGTTCTGACTTCCATTTGAGTGGTACAACTTGATTTTTAGCCTCTACAAGACCCCCTTCAAAGTTTTCCAAATTTGAAATACTTCAAAAATTTTGAAATACTTTGAATTATGCATATTCTGTCATAGGTTGCACATGTTTCACCCGACTCCACTTTTTTGAACGCAAGTTGCGCAATCAGTTTCATTATTTGGGCTATACGTAGTTTTATTATGTGTGTGTGTGTGTGTGTATATATATATATATATATATATATATATATATATATATATATATATATATATATATATATGATTTATATATATATATAAAGTATATAGGTTTAATTAAAGTCAAAATAGGATGCTAATAGTCAAAATTGAATTGATTTGAGCAAGCAACTTGTTTGCTGTGCTCAACCGAGCACAGCAACTACAAGGGGCCGAGCCCTTGAGTTCGGAAAGCCAAAACCCGAACCCCTTTTTTGCATATATATTTATTAGAGAGAGAGAGAGAGAGGTTTATTTTTAACAAAACCCTAACCCTAGCCGCCAACACCAGGACCCCGACCTTCCCGACTACCTGTGCGCCGCCCTAGCTGCCAGGAACGGCCGCCCATCGCCGGTCGAACTCGCGCGGGACAGTGTATTGCAGCAACAATACTGCTGTAAAGAGCCAACTTCGAAAATAGATTTCTCCTTCCTCGCTCAGTCGTTTTGCGAACCACTTGGTCAGGTATGATCCTAACATATACACCTTTAATTCCCTTTAAATAGTTCGTGCCGATTCGCATCATGTGCGACAAAAAATGAGTTCCAAAATTGAAAAAAACTTGATTTATTGGACGTTAGAAACTGTCCCGAAATCCCAACTTCGTTGCCGATTTGCGAGCAGCATGTTGTGAGTTTTCAAAATCGGTTTGAAGAGACTTGTAGACAACCTATAGGACTTTAAAACCCTTTTTGTAGAATTAAATTTTATGCACTGTACAGAAAGTTATTGGTTGGTGAAATTGGAAAAAAACTGTTTTCAAAAACTAAATTTTTAGAAAAATGTCCTGATACGTCGTCCGTCCCATCAATCCGGGCGACGTGGTCGCGAACCGAAAGTATTGAAAGATGCGTATCGACTTCGTGGACGTGTGGGCTTTGACAAAATTAAAATTGGTCGCGTGCACGCGACTAATTTAATGCGTATCCGTCAAAATTTATTGTATCGACCTTTTTGCAAATTTGCCAATTACTTTGTGCACGCTCGTCATATCGAGACAAAACTTGCGCCAACAGGACCGTATCATTTTTTTGGTCCTATATGCCAACGGGCAAATTTGTGCACGGCCCACCGGAATCCAACTTTGAACATACGGTTGGGTTTATCTCGTCAAATCGGACCTGTAGACATATAGTTTGATGACTTTAGAGACCGTAGATTCTGGCATATTTTTCGGTACAAAGTGGGTCCAACGGCTGACACCATTTTGACCCAAAATTACCGTGTTGCCCCTGTGTCCAGAATTGGACTTATGGATAGGCATTTCTAGCTAATTTGACTATTCTGAGAATGTTAGTAATGTTTGTTTCAGCATTAGGAGACAGTTGTGCGAGTTGACCGTTCGTGGCTCATTGAGTGGGTTATAGTTTTGATTTTCTCAGCTCAGGACAACAGACAAGTACATTCTCTGATAGTTTTCATTGCTTTGATATCTACTATATTCGATTCAGTTGTAGTGTTATACTTGATTCTCGACACAAGGATACACGGACTAGTATACGTGAATCTCGTCATGAGATGTCATTCCCGGTTTACCTGGTATATGAGTACATTGTCCGATATTATTTCATGTACTTGTATAGACACCGATTTGGGAGTGGGCTAGCCCCCTGCTCTTTGAATCTCGTGTCATGACCTATCATGTCTGGATTCATTATACTACTCGGGGATGGAGAGTTATTAGAGGTTATGTGATCATACCCCTACTTGTTTATTACTTATTCATAGCTCCACCCTCACCACACGTAGGGTGTAGCCTAACCTTATACTACTTGTGCATAGCTTTCCATTTTGGCCGGCCAGATCCCTATACTATTATACTACTTGTGCATAGCCGATCAAATGGAACAGCCTGATCTTGACCCTAGTCGATCACATAACGCTCTAATATCTCATAGCACTTTATTTTTATGTTTACATCAAACCTCAGATTAATTTCTATTATTTATATTCCAGTTTTATCTTATATCTCACACATGACATGATATCCAGTTCTCTTGTACTGTTTTACTTTCAATCTTGACATTTTATCTTATATTTCATTAAAATTGTATCCTATAGTATTTGTCAATTTACATGGAAATGTTGTTGGTGTTTGTACTTGCTCATATCCAGACAGGATAACCCCTATTATTTTTCAGAGGATTTTGATGCAGATTGCCCGACCTACTACGGGTTTGACATAGATGGAGCCTACGACCTGGACCAGCCTGTGGACCCGTTGCTGTAGAGGACGCACCGCCAGTATTAACCTAGTTTACCTAGATTTTTCCTTGATTACATTCCAGTTTGATACTTTGAGACTTGTAGTATTTATTTTGGGATATTATTTTATGTCTTGGTTTCTGAACTTGAGATTGCGACTCAGCATTGTTTCAAACTATTTATCTTATCTTTATCTTTAACTTTATCATCATGTTTATCTTCCTTAGAATTATGTGATTGAGTTGTGGTTATATTCCTCCGTGCGGAGATGACAGGTTATATTATTGTGTCTTAGATTCTATATATTCTAGATGACCTTTACAGCGTTCTACCGCCGATACTGCGACGTAGGCTGGACGTACCCACATGCTCGTGCCCCTAAATAGGGTACGGGTCGTAACACGTTTTTATGGTGGCCCATGCAGGTCAGAGTCGCAATTAGTATGATTTCGTAATGGTACTCAACTTAGAGTACTGATTACGAGCCTGCTATTAAGATGTAGGTTCTAGATAGGAGTTACTCAATCACATAATAGAAAAATTTTGATCTTTTGATTACCATGACAAACTCTTCTTGAATTTCGAAATAAATTGTCCTCCTTGATGATATCCTATCATGTGACATATTGATCTCCTTGCGTAGGACTTTTGAGAGATTCCTGGGATGACCCTTGAGAATCTTTGTTGAACGCCAATTTAAAATCCTTTCCTCTTGTTTCTGTCCACCCTTGCTCCTTGTTATTGAATTTAATTTTGATGGATTATCATCGATTTTGATTGTCATATCGAGATGAATTTTATGGCCCGAGTTATGATATCTTTTGATAACATATGTTGACGGAATAACAGGAAAGGTTAAACGTCTACTTGGTTATGGAACTTGGAGTTTATCACAGCTATATTAGTCGACGTGGCAGAAACGTAGGGACCTAACTTCGGATGTACATATCTTGGTTATGAGATTTGGGATTTCTCGCAGCCATACTAGTCGGCGTGGCAAGGATCCCAGACGACATGATTATAGAGGTGCATACCCAGTTATGGAATCTACCGTTTATTGCAGCCTTGCTTACTGGCATGGCGAGGATTCTGAGTATCATGATTTTGGACAGACGTGTATGATTATCAGATTGTATCTTGATAAGGGTCGTAACATATCATCTCTATCATTTCACTTATATTATTAATGATTATATTCCATCATCAATTATCTTAGGAGTAGGGATAGTTTCAGTTATTTAGTCCAGGTCCTTGTAGAGTCTTATTTCATTATAGGTTCTTCATAGTATGATGGCTTGGTGACCTGCAATTAGTTGTGTCCTTGAGTATTGTGTTAATAGTTTAGAGCATGGTTAGGAAGCAATGTATATGATTTTGATAATTAAATATAGATGAGAACCTTAGAGTGATTAATGAGTGTTAAGGTAGGAGTTGCACCAGGTGCCAGAATAGGAGGAGTACCTTAGTAGCAATTGTCAGAGTATTTCAAGTGTTATAGAAGTTTAGAAACCAACAGTTTAGTGTCTAGTTGGAGGAGAGACATGAACAACCTAGTATAGGGGTATCATCCAAGTATCATATAGATGAGTTAGTGCCTTGTGTAGACAGCGTCAAGACTTGGGTAGACACCCTAGAGAGAGTATCCTAGATAGACGAATGCTCTTTCGTGAATTTGATTTCTGGAACGTCAGAGATGTTAATCTCTGGAAACTTCCTTTATGAGTTTTTAGTAGACAAGATTATCTTTATTTTGATATATCATGTCCCACTTAAACTCGTTCTCTTGTACTATCTTTGTATCGCACAACTTTTGGATCAATTTAGGCCATTGACCATTTCCATATTTATTTATGATTATCATATGCACATTGCCATGACTTTTAATTTATGAGCACAAGACTAGTTGTTTTCTCAAAACCAATTTCATATGTATGATCTAGAAAAGACACCCTACGCCCATGACCTTCGTGTCCCACTCATGCACACCATCTTGTGCTTTATTTTATTACACGACTTTCTTGACACAAGACCCAATCTTGATTCACCCTACGAAGTTATTTTTATTTCCGACTCGAATTGGGGGTACCATTTTGACCCAAAATATGGACACGACCCACATTAAGCCTACTACCCACATGACACTTGTGTCCCATTCAATTGAGCCACGCATGCTATTTATTTATCTGCATTCATTTGAGGAAGACAATAGAAGGTAGTATCCCATAAGTGTAGTATAGTATCCTGGATAGAGTGTGCCAATAAGTTAAGATCCTTACGGATCACAAGAGCTTGAAGTACGTGTTCACCAAGAAGAAATTGAACATGAGGCAGAGGAGGTGGCTTGAACTGATAAAGGACTTCGATATCTAGTTGTAGTACCATCCAGGAAAGGCCAACGTAGTTGCAGATACCTTGAGTAGGTATCCAGTTGCTATGTATTTGACGGCAGATCGTCATCTATTGGCCGATCTGGATAGTTTGGGTATCGAGGTGATTGTTCTGAGTATGTAGATTCAGATATAGGGTTTACAGATTCAGTCTGCGTTGATGGACAGAGTCAGATTAATACAGTTTGATAACGTGACCCTGAAGAGCATCATGGAGCAGGTGCATGCAGGATTGCTAGACAATTTCTCTATAGCCGAAGATGGGTCGCTGAGGCATGGTTCTTGATTGTGCATTTCGAGTGGAGAGCTTCGGGAGGAGATTCTGCAGGAAGCGTATCGTTCTCAGTACTCTATGCATCCTGGAGCCAACAAGATGTACAGAGACCTGAGGGAGCACGTATGGTGGTATGGCATGAAGTGAGAGGTCGCTCAGTTTGTATCTCGATTCTTATTGTGCCAGCAAGTGAAAGCCGAGAGACAGAGGCCAAGTGGTCTGTGTGGACACACACAAAAAAGAAGAAGAAAATGTTATCTTTTCTTTTATTGGCACAAGGCACCACAAATCGAGTACGCCTGAGAGATCCTACACTGAGGATCCCCGAGTACAAAAAAGAATTCTGGAGAATAGGATGATGGAGATCGAACGGCAGTTGCTCCTTTAATTCGTTGTCACTCTGAATACAAAAGTGGGAGAAAACCTAAGAAACTTGCTAACTCTCGGTTCACTGGCAAGAAGTGCAGCAATTTGGCTCTTGAAAATGCTCTCCGTTCTGTCTTTTGAAGAGGGATGAGGCCCCCCTTTTATAGTTATTCTTGTGCTGGAATAATGTTATGCACCCACATGAGGAAACACGCTGGTTCATATATGGGCGCATAGTCCTGCTTTGGGAACTTAGGACGTGGGTACATACAGGCTGTGAGATCATGGGTTGGTCGTGGTGTTGACATGGCCGCATGCTTCGGTGCACGACTGCTCGTGGAGACTGACGTGGCCGTGTGCTTCGGTGCACATTTTGATCATGGCTTTGACTAAGTCAGGCTTGGGCGCATAGCCATATCTCAGGTTATGCGCCCTCCTTTCGGGAGAGCTAGTCTTGGGCGCATGAAGCTTCACTGACTGGGCGCTTGGAGCTACACTGACTGGGTGCATGGAGCTCCACTGACTGGGCGCATGGAGCTCTACCGACTGGGCGCATGGAGCTATACTGACTGGGCGTATAGAGCTTTACTGACTGGGCGCGTGGAGCTACACTGACTTGGGCGCATGGGGCTTCATTTGCTAAAAATTTTTTTTGCTTCTACAAGACCCCCTTCAAAGTTTTTGATACTTGAACAAGTTTGAAATACTTTGAATGAAGCATGGATCGTCTTCTCGTGAGGCAATGGGCACATAGCACGGCTCTCTCCTTAGGCGCATAGTATTTGGCCAACCTGTCAGGGAGATACGACTGTTAAGATTTTCCTCGAAATCTAAACTCACAGATTCATCGGAACAAAATTTGAAGCGATCCATCCTTCAGACGTCGTCCATGTCAACAAGGGACAGTCGTATGGTATGCAGAGAGCTGATCCTTCACGTGGGCGCATAGGCTGTAGTGGGCGCATACAACATAATGGGCGCATATAGTAGGTGGGCGCATAGGAAGTGGCCCGTGACTATAAATAGACCCTGGAGGAGAGAGAAAGTTCATTATTCCATTCTCTTTTGAATTTTTTAGAAAACTCTTCATCTTTTTTCTTTGAGAACCATGTCTTCCAAGGTCGCCAAGAGATCTGCGAAGGGCAAGGGGGCTGCGTCGAGTGGCTCTCCTCCTGTGGCAGAGTCCTCGGCAGTCCAGGACCCGATTCTGGGTGAGGGCATGCTTCAAAAAAAATAAAGTCTCGAGCGTTAATTTGCGACGCTCGAACTTCTCTTCTGCCTTGGCGCTTGCGCCTAAGGCAACATGCTTCTGTGAGCATTACTATGCGCAGAAGTCATGCGCCAACACTGTGGTGTGTTATACGCCCACGTGTTGCCATATTATGCGCCCTTTTAAGCTGTGGCATGTTATGCGCCCATGTACTGTCCGTGTGTTATGCACCTACATGTCTTATTTTGGGCGCATATCCCTTTGGGCGCATAGCCTTTTGGGTGCATAGAAGCCCTTCAGAATATAGTTTTTTCTGCGGTTTTCTAAGTCTGACTGTCTTTTTGTCCCTTGCTTTTTTGCAGCATCCATACCGAAGGTTGAGACCTTTGTGAAGGAGGAGATGCTGTCTTCTTTCATCAAACAAAAGTCATCGCTCATTAAGGAGGAGGTGATACCAAAAATTAAGGTAAAAGAAGAGTTGGCGCTCATCGGGGAAGAAATTACTCCCAATATTGAAGCTGTTGTAAAGGAGGAGCCCAAGTCTGAGGGTAGTCGCGCTGAGAGTTCTGACCTGCCCCGGCCGAGGACTTTAATCAAATAGATCCTTCATATGCGAAATGGTTGAGGAAATGGTATATGCCTCGACACAGCTAGGAACCGCGGGTTCCATGAATGTCCGTATTTTGTTTTGGTATTTACCTTTTTTTTGGACATCAATATGTAATCCTTTACTTCTTGCTCAGATGAAGAGATGGAGAACTTTTTGTTTTGCTTATGAGATATAGTCCTGTGAATGTAACTGATTTTGAATAGATAGAGTACATTCGCTCTATTCTCTGCTTGTGGTATCTGTGGTGCTTTATATTAGAGAGCCGAATACCGCAATTGTGTAAAGGGTATCCCGCTGGGGGACGCCCCTCTCTTTTTTTTGTTTGGACCTATTGCCCTTCTGTGCATCCGAAAATACGAGCAAATAGATTAAAATGATACTTTCATGGAGCTATTATCCTTTGACACACCAGCGGTACGGGTAATAGATTTGAAACAAAACCTTACAGAGGTAACGAGGTCGTGATAGGTTTTGTGATCTTGGCGTCGTGCCTTTCATCTCGGGTTGGGTACAGGCGTCAAGTTGGAAGACTATCGGTATCAGAGGTAATATGGACGTGACACGTGATAATCAAGAGTGGTTTTTGGTGGAATGGATGTTCTTGTCAAGTTTGGCTTCTTGTCAGGTATTCCTCCCAGAAGTAGAGAAAACTTTCCATGCTTCTTCTCCGACGACCTCCACCGAAGACGACGAGATAGCCCAGGAAGTTGTCAGAGCTTTCTACTCGGTGCTGAAGGTGAAGCTTCCTGGAGTCTTGAATTGGAGCACGGCCTTCGGCCCTGAAAAGGCTGTTATAGAGTGCCAAGTGGCGGCCCTCGAGAGCATAGCTGGCTATGAAGAGCGGGCCAACATTCTGAAGAAGGTCCTGAATGACCTGGAGGGTCAGGTGGCCAGGTTCCGAGACATCAAGCAGCGGAGTCCAACGTCAATGTTTCGTGCAGATCAGCTGGCGAAGTTGGAGGGGGAGCATCAGAGTCTGACCCTTTTTGAAGATGAAGCTGCTTGTCAAGAAGAGGCACGGCGTCGAGCTGCTGTGAAATCTAAAGCCGAGATTGTTGCTCTGAGGGACAGCATAAACCGCCTGTGTATCCCGTAGATCTTTGTAACTCTCTCTTTTTTGGCCGTCACAGCTCTTGTACCTTTTTTTATAAAATAAAGACTCTTTCTAGAAGTGAATGTAGTTTTGTTGAAATATTGATGCTAGAGGTAATGTGGACGTAGCAAAGATATTTCTGGTGGGTATTTCACTTGAGAATTTTGATGTGGACCTATTATCCATTTTATATTCAAGTTATTCGAATATAGATAATAAGTTGAATGAAGCTGCTAGTATAGGTAATATGGACGTAATAGCAGAGGATGTTCTATATCTAACCAGAGGTAATATGGATGTGGAAAGATATATAATATTAGATATGAGTGGATAGTTCAGAGGTAGTATGGAGATGACTATCTTTGATGAATGCTTTGCTCAGAGGTTATGTGGATGTAGCAAAACATTTGATCATTCCGCTGGGGAAATAATTGTCGGAAAACAATTCAGAGGTAATAGGGACGTGATTTATTTTCGTCAAACCGAGTTTGGATGGAGTCAAAAACGAAAATGATTCCACTGGGGAAATATTTAGAGGACCTATTATCCAGGGCGTATTCAAGACTCTTGAAATACGGATAATAGTTAGATAGTTTTTTTTGGAATCATATAAACATCTCACTGTATATTTACATGACTGAACATATGTGAACAAAAAGAGGTTACACATAGTATTTCTTTAGGAACTTGCTATTGATAGGCATCATGAGCAAGTCACCATCGGGCTTGGTTAACCGGTATGCACCATTAGAATACACCGATTCTATAACGAAAGGACCTTCCCATTTAGGCTAGAATTTTCCTTTTGTTTTGTGCGTCATGACCATCGGTCTTCTCACTGCTAGGACCAGAACACCGACTTGGAAGATCCTTTCCTTTATTTTTTTATTGAAGGCTCTGGAAAGGCGTGCTTGGTATAGCTCAATGTGCTGCTGAGCTAACAAGTATTTTTCGTCTAGCGCTTCGAGCTCTTGGAGTCACAGACGGTAGCTCTTTTCAGTAGTCAACTTGCTGGCTAGGGCTACCCGAAGAGAAGAAATCTGGATTTCTAAGAGAAGAATTGCTTTACTCCCATAAACTAGAGAATGGCATACTACCTGTTGGAGTTCGGACCGTTATACGATAGGCCCATAGACATTCACCGACCTTCTCGCTCCAATCGCGCTTATTTGAAGACACGAACTTCTTGAGAAGTTTTATGATGGTTTTGTTGAAGGCTTCTGCTAGCCCATTAGCCGCTGGTTGTAGGCAGTAGAGGAGCCGCTGGATTGTAGGCAGTAGAGGCTACGTTCTGGATTCGATTCTTATCGTAGAACCGATAGAATGTATGGTTTGCGAACTGTGGACCATTATCATGGATGATCCTACAAGGTAGGCTGAAGCGGTAGATAACGTAATGTTTGATGAAACTGATCACGTTTGACGTCTTTACTTTAGTGAGCGGTATAGCTTTCGCCCATTTGGAGAAGTAATTGGTTATAGCTATGATGAATCGATGTCCTTTGGAGGATGGCGGACTGATTGGTCCTATGACATCCATACCCCAGGCTTCAAATGGCTAAGATGCTGCCATCGGGTGTAGAAACTTCGAAGGTTGATGAATAAAGTCGGCGTAGAACTGGCAAGCTCTACA
This sequence comes from Iris pallida, assembly GCA_029216955.1. Classification (NCBI taxonomy): domain Eukaryota; kingdom Viridiplantae; phylum Streptophyta; class Magnoliopsida; order Asparagales; family Iridaceae; genus Iris; species Iris pallida. The sequence continues at coordinate 5,102,911 of JANAVB010009800.1, forward strand.
CTTCTTTGCATATTCAACAGCATCCGCTATCATTGTGGGCCAGTAATAACCCATTCATTTGAGGCGATCTTGTAATTTAGGGACTCGTTGATGTGCACCACAAACTCTACCATGAGCCTCCCTGAGGGCATGCTTGGCTTCTGTGTTTGATAAGCGTCGTAACAGTAGCCCGTCGTAAGAGCGTCGGTACAGCATCTTGGTAGTTGTGTCATAGTTAAATTTGAGGGATTGCCTTTGGATGGATACTGCTTCCTTCGGGTCCTCAGGGAGAATTCCATAGACAGCGTAGTCTATGAATATGCAAGGCATCTTTCATACAGAATAGTTCTCGTTCAGACACTATGATCGGCTGCTGTGTATTGGTAGGAACGGTCAAGGAAGCAACGAGACCGGCTAGAGCATCTGCTTTTATATTCTGTAGTCGAGGCACGTGCTCGATGAAGAATCCAGCGAAAGTAGACGCCAACTCGATTGTTGCTCTATGGTAGGGGATGAGACCTTCATGGTGAACTTCATAATCCCCTCGGACCTGACTAACTATTAGCTTAGAATCACCGTAAGCCTCTAGATAGTCAACTCCCAGTTGCTTTGCCAGTTGTAGGCCGATTAATAGGGCAATATATTCGGCCACATTGTTGGTGCATGGTTCTACGAGAGAATATATACTGTGTATAACCAGATGATCCGGTGACACGAGCACGACACCTACTACAGCTATAATATTCCCTTTGGGTCCTGTTCTTGATGCACCGTCAAAGAACATTCGCCAAATAGGGATTTCTTCAGTTGCAGTGTTAGACTCCACCACTTCGTCGTGGATTTCGTCGTAGAGCTTGGACGACTCCGGCACCGGATGAGCTGCTAGGAAATTAACTAATGCTCGGCCATTTAGTGCCTTCTGAAGAACGAAGATCATATCGTATGGAGTTAATAACATTGCCCATGTAGCTAAACGGGAATTGAGAGAGCCCGGTTTAGTCATGAGTATTCTGAGAGGGTTGACTTTAGATACAATGTGGATAGTCTGCCCAGACTCATAGTGGCGTGTCTTCTGGATGGCAAATACTAGTACAAGACATTCCTTCTCCACCGGTGTGTATCTGTGCTCGGTACCCACCATTGTGCGGCTGAGGTAGTAGATTACCTGTTCATGGCTGCCTTCGTTTGTCTAAGCTAAGAGGGCGCCAAGGGAATGATCCATAGCGTGGACATATAGTAAGAAGGGCTTCCCCATTATTGGAGCTACCAATACTGGAGGGCTTGTAAGATACGCCTTGATGTCGTCGAATACGCGTTGACATTGTTCAGTCCAGACGAAAGATACGCCTTTCTTCATGAGCTGAGTGAATGGTTGACACCTTCCAGAGAGTTTCGAAATGAATCATCTGATGTAGGCTAGCCTTTCTTGTAGTCTGCGTAGCTCTTTGAGGTTTCTTGGAGGATGCATATCGAGAATAGCCTTCACTTTCTCCGGGTCCAGATGTATACCCGTTGAAGTGATGACGAAACCAAGAAACTTGCCGCTGGAGACTCCAGAAAAGACATGGTTGGATTTATCTTGAGTTGGTGTGCATACATTAGTTCGAATATCGTTCTCAAGTCTTGGAGGTGGTTGCCCTTGAGACGACATTTGACTGCGATATCGTCTACGTAGCACTCTACGGTTTTGTGCAAATAATCGTAAAAAATTGTGTTCATGGCTCGCTGGTATATTTTCCCTGCTTTCTTCAATCCGAAGGGCATCACCGTATAGCAGTATACCCCCAACGGTGTTCAAAAAGATGTGTACTTCTCATCGTCGGAGAACATCTTGATCTGGTTATAGCCTGAGAACCCATCCATGAAGGACATCCGTACGAAGCCGCAAGTGTTGTCGATCATTACCTCAGTGATCGGTAGAGGGAACTCGTCTTTCGGACATGCAGAGTTCAAATTATGGTAGTTGATACAGACTCAAACTTTACCGTTCTTTTTCATGACTGGAACGATATTGGCAACCCAGTTTGGGTGTTGTTCCTCGCGAATGAATCTACTGGCAATGAGCTTCTTAACTTCATTCTCGATGGCTTCTATGACGTCTGGACGGAATCATCGTTGTTGCTGCTTCACTGGCTTAGTTTTAGACAAAATATTCAGGCGATGCATAACGACTTTAGGGTCCAAGCCTGGCATATCTTCATAGCTCCATACGAAGACGTCGATGTATTCTCTTATAAGTTGTATAAGAGATTGACATTCATCGCCAGATAGGCTTTTGCTGATGAAGATTGGTTTGAAGGATGCTTCATCTCCTAGATTGACTTGGATGACTTCGTCTTCGGTAGGTGGTTCCCGTTGTTCGAAGTGCAGCTCTCACCTGGTGTCCATCTTTTGAGCCCATTGTTCGAGTTCGATTGATTGGACATCGTCTGTAATTTGGTCGACGAAAACCATGTTGACAGACAGAGTTGCTTTGAACATGTTGGCGATGTTGGAGTCTGAGTCCCAGAGGGAGGAATCAGAAGAATGAGAATAACGATCTGCTTCATCATCTGATCTTTCGGGAGTTGTTGGAGGAGAGACATAGCCCAAACCAACACCGCTTCGTTGATAGTAGTTCTCGGGTTTGCCGGAGAAGCAAAGTGTCGTATTGGCAACCGTCGTCCTCGGCCGTAATTTAGCCCTTTCTCGCTTTTGATGTCATATCCCATGTTCTGGATGATATTCTTGGCCTGCCAACTATACCAAAAAAGTTGCATTTCCCAGAGTCATAGTCAGCTTCGGTGTTGTGCGTGGGAGAAGTAGAGTCTAGAACGAACTTTCTCTCGCCAATTATATGACCGAAGATGATTAGCTCTTCATCTTTCTTTCTAGCTGGAACGATGAAGTAGAGGATATCTTCAGGGTAAACTTTTTCCCGCAGGTGAGGTGTTGTGACCGGCATGCAGAGGTGTGGTCCTATGCCGTTCTCTAGAGCGTATATCGTATCTATGTAGTGGTTTACAAATTGATAGACATCAGAGTAATTCAAAGATAAACTTTTACTAAGGAAATATGTAAGTTCTTCTTTAGGGATAATATCATCCGCTGAAGGTGTAAGCCCCCTGAATTTCAGGGTTTATTTTTATTTTTCTTAATGAATTATTTTCGATAAATGTTTTATTATTTAATTGTTTAGATCATTAATGTACCTTTCCATGACTTTGACTTCTGGAGCGTCAGGGATACCAATCTCTGTAAACTCTCTTCACGAGTTTTGAAGTAGACAAGATTATCTTCATTTTGATATATCATGTCCCACTTGAACTCGTTCCCTTGTGCTCTTTTTGTATCGCGCAACTTCGGGTCAACTTAGACCAATTAATCGTTGAATAATTATTCCCACTTTTATCTTTGACCATCGTTTGCACGTTACCGTGACTTTTAATTTAGGAGCACCAGACCAGTCGTTTTCTCAGAACGAACTTCTCATGAATGATCTACTCGAGACGCTCTTCACCCATGACCTTCGTGTCCCACTCAGATACTCCATTTTGTGCTTCATTTCCTTCGCACAAATTTCGGGTCAATTTAGGCCAATTAATTATCTACCGTAAAACCTGATTTAATTTCCAATTTAATTTCGGGACCCGACATCGATACAACCTAGTCGACCCAAGGTATGGACGTGGCCCACATGAAGCCTACTACCCACATGAAACTTGTGTCCCATTTATTGGAGTCCCCACATGTTATTTATTTACCCATGATTATAAATACCCATTTTAATTCGAATATTGCCCCTGTCCGATTTTGGCCCGACTCGGCTCGCCGAAGCCGAACCCAAGCTCCACGTTGCCCTTTCATGACTGCCCAAATACCTTACATAATTTTTCTATTTTTTCTATGTTGAAAATATCTCTCCCTCTCTCTATTTTACAAATAACTCATGTATATATATATATACATATATATATAAACATATATCTTACTCTCTCTCTCTCTCTTCTATTATTTACTACACTCCCTCACCCCTCTCTCTTTACAGCAGGAACACCCCCCTACATAGTCGACCTCCTTTTCCTCTTTCTTCAAATATCTAAACTCGCTCGCTTTCTATTATATTTACACACACACACACTCTCTCTCTCTCTCTCTTCATATTATATATTCACACACACATACATTACTCACCCACACAAATATATTAAACTCTCTCTCCCTCTCACTCCATGGCCGACTCCCCCCCTGGCCGAGTACTCCACCAGCCACCACCTCCTTCCTCCTTCTCATCCTCTTTATCATCCCACCATCATCTTCATCACAGCCATCACCACTACCATCATCATCATCCACCCCCACCACTACTACTCCATGGCCGCACGGCCTCCGTAGCAGGTCCACCTCGCCCGGGCGACCTCCGGCGAGCCAATCCGGGGCCAGCGCCTCCCTCCCCGACGTGTGAAACACACTATTTGTGCATTTACTTCGAAATCCCGTCGACGCGCACGAAGGAAAGTTTCAGAAATTGTGTTTTGGGACAGCGACTTCGCGCATGTTTTCTGGGAGATCCGACCGTTGGATCGACGAACTCCTTGCTCCGTCGCAATCTCGGTATATAGTAATTCACTCCCTTCAATTTTCGTCCGTTAATTTTGTCGTTTGATACCTCAAAACTGGCCACCAAGTTGACGTTTTAAATTGAACTGCTTTTGGACAGTTTCGTGACGCCAACTTCGCGGGTTCGTATCTTCGTCGTCGCAGCTCCGGTAGGCGCGCTACCAGTTCCTGTGCGCAGCTGGTATAACCCTCTTCCTGTCTCCTTTAAGTTTCGTTTCATTATAAGCACGTTTGGTTGGTCGAATTCGACGCCAAAGTTGGCCGTCCGAATTATTTAATTTGTACTTGTTAAATACCATTTTTGAACCCGGGACTCCGAATTCAATTTCTGACACCCCCAGTAGACTCGTGGCGTCGTTCTGGCATATTTTCATAAAAAAATTGCTTGAATTGGAGAACGTGGGCCCTGGCACACATTTCGGTACAAAACGGGTCCCACATTCTGAGTCAACGGGTCACTTTGAGATCGGCTCATCGAAATCCAATTCCGGATATACCGTGGAGTTCGTATCGTCATTCTGGACTCGTTGACATATAATTTGCTGAGTTTTGAAGACATTTGCTCCGGCACGCATTTCGGTGCAAACTAGATTCTAAGTGTCCGCGTCAACGTGTCATTTTGAGATCGGCACATCGAAATTCCATTTCGGACATACCGTTGGGTTCGTATCATCATTCTGGATTCATGGACATATAATTTGCTAGGTTTTGTAGACTTCTTTTCTGATACGTTTTTCGGTGCAAAATGTGTCCAACAGCGGACATCATTTTGACTCGAAATTACCGTTTTGTATCTGTCTAAATTGGACTTATGGGTAGGCTATCCTAGCTAATTTGACCGTTCTGGACATGTTGGTCATATTTATTTTATCATCCGACAACATCTGTAGATTTTGCTTATGTATTATACTTAATTTATAATTAATTATTTTTCCAGAAATTGTTACTTTCTGTTTTTAGATTTTTATATATATTTTAATTTTTGTAAAAATCTGGAAAAAATTGTTTTTAAATACTATGTTAATTTAGCTAATTTATTATAATTTTTCCAGTATTTAATAAGTACTTTTGGTATTTTATAAAAATGGGAAAACAGAACTCATTTTCAGTATATTTATGTTTGCTGATTTTTAATAAATATTTATGAGGGTTTATAAATTCCAAAAAAATTAGTATAAATTTCTATAATTAACAAGGATCATTTTGGAACTTTATTTTATATATAATTGAGCTTTTTGTCTATCTCAAAAATTGTTGGAACTCAGTGTACAGTTTGATTTATTTATTGAGTAATTACGACTTTCAATATTTTGTGTTGTTTTGAGTTATTGTTGTATTGGACCACCCCCTACACTAGTGTAAAGACCCTAGAAAATTAATTTGGATATAGTGGCACTCTACATTAGACTTTTATGCTAGATCCCCACTTGGCTAGTATCCAGTTAGGAGTCGTGTCACACCACTAGTGTATTATTGAACATAGCTTAGAACTGAGTTTGTATATCATTATTGACAGGACACCGGACATCTATATCTTCATACTAGTATTCTTGCTTTGCTCGAGGCAAGTACATCTACAAACTCATTTACTGTCTTTTAATGCTAGAACATGTATTAACCCTGTTAAAATACTAATTCTTGAGGTAGCAAGTTAAATCTTCACATGTTGTATTACTTTCAGTACCTTCCATGCTTAGGACAGTTCTTTTATCTTCACATGCTTCGTACTGGTTCTCAGTACATGTTTCACTATACTATATACTGCTCTGAGTATTCACATATTTTATACTGCTCCTAGTACCTGCCATGCTTATACTACTCCCAGTATCTCCCACATGTTTTTACTGTTCTCGTATCTCTCACATGTTAGAATATGGGTTATAGAGAAACTGACAGTTGAGTACGTGATCACGACCCCCTTCTCCATACGTATGTACCGAGCAAAGTTTTATTTTATATGAATACTGCGCCGTAGGCCTTATCTCAAAGCGGATTTGTGCGTGTGTACATCTATCACCTTTTCACTTGTACGGAAGTATATTTCATTATGTGCCCCCAGCACATTGTACATCTATTGACTGATCACGTACCTGCTCCAGTTTTAAACATTAGATATACATGTGTCACCTCGACAAATGTATTTTATCGTGATTCCAGTCATACCATGATTCCAGATATGCCATGTTCCCTATGTTACTATGATACTGTGATTCCAGTTGTACCATGAGGCCATGTTTCCAGTATTTCCTATTTTATAGACTTATCACACCATGTTTCTTATTGTACATCTCTTTCATTATATATTCAGTACTTTAGTTGTAGAGGTTGTACTTGCTCCCGTCCTGACAGGATAACGTTGTAGGTTCACTTTTCGAGGAGAAAACGCTATATGTTACATATTATGGCACTGATTTTGAGGACCTGGCCTTAGCTCCAGAAGAGGCCCCAGCGGGGAACCTTGTTTAGTTATTTTGTGTTTTGAGACTTAGACTTTGGTCTGTTCTTATATTTGGATACTGGACTTTGTCTCCAGTTAGATACTTTGGATATGTATTATTAAGTCTGTGCTTATGTTACCTTCGCTTATGGATGCTGTGTTGTGATGAACTTTAAATATGATTTTAGAACTGTTAGCTGCTTAGATCCTTTATTGTCTATTCTTAGAACAGCTTACTACGCTTTAACAAGCGTAGGCTGGACATGGCTCGGCCCGGCCCAACAAATTGGGTAGCGGGTCGTGACATATTTTTAGTGGTGGCCCATGCAGGTCCAAACTTAAGTTGTTTGGTTACGTTATTGTACCAAACATGCCTGCAATTAGGATCTGGGACAACTTGTTAACACTAGGAATAAACATTTAGAATACCTAGAGGATATCTAGGAATGCAACATAGGAGAACTCATCACAGCATAGGACCGTTAACTGTATTTAGTTTCTTGTTTGAAATTCAGTGGATTACGATTTTGACCAGGATAGTACCCTTGGGATGACCCCTGAGGATCTTACTCTAATCTTATCTCGAAATCTGTTTTCACCTGTTTTATTTGCTCTCCTCTAAATTCGTTGTTGAATTTAATTCCTGATTTTTATTGTTGACTTTGATCTTGCATCGTGATAAATTTTGTGGATTGAATTATGATATATCCTGATAAGGTAAATGTCTGCTTTATTTATGGAGTTTAGAATTTATCACAACCATATTAGCTGGTATGACAAAAACATAGAGCCTGATTTTGGATATACTATCATATTCATAGAATTTAAATTTTCTTGCAGCCATACCGGTTGGCGTGGTAAGAAATCTAGATGATATGACTATAGGGTGTATACCTTAGTCTTGACTCTATCGTTTATTGCATATAAGCTTACTGGTGTGGCAAAAATTCTGGCAACATGATTTCAGGAAGATGTGTATGGTTATCAGATCATATCTCAACTTGGTTCACTTCGTTATGACCGAATGAGCAAGAATAAATTTTTATTATTATTCTTTCCCGTCTTGATTAACTCTGTTCTATCTACATCTACAACTAGGATTACAGGTTCTCTAGGACTCTCCAATAGGATTGCTTTCGCGTTATCTTTTGGACATAATTATTTTTGTGTTCCATCTTTCCTATGACTTGACTAAACCCTTCTTCGTTAATCTCTTGGGTAATTTTTCTCGTTATGCATCTCGCTGTCTTCGTACCATCCTTGGAGGTATTCCGATAAACTTTCCTGTCGTGCTTGACCCTTTAACTTGTTTGGACATTGTTATGGATTGCTTGACCCAGTCTTAGGCCTTGTTACCTTCTATTTCATAGGTGACCGAAATAGCCAAACCTTGTTAACTGATTCTATAGTATAACTACAAATGTATTGTGTATTTGTGATAAGTACTTTTCCTAGGGATTGGTTAGATTAAGCTTATAGGACAAGTATGAGTGACTGGCAGTAGTAGACTTGGAAACCATTAAGAACGATTGTATTGATAGTATAACTTGGTAATAGGGTATCTAAAGATGGAGAAATGAGATTATATTGTTGTGACTATGGGGATTAAAATCTTGTGCTTAACAGTTTGAGGATTTAACATTTATAGAATTTTGGTTGGTTACCTATAGCTAATTACATGTGATTAGAGGGTAGATCGACATGTGAAATGGTATAGAATAAGTTAGAGTGGGATGTAATATTGCATACGAGATCGAAAAGATACCAGTTAAAAAGACAAGGAACAAGGCAAAGGCATATGTACATTGGTAATTAATAAATCGGGAGTTTTGAAATCGAGGATTTATATTCAGAGGACTTGTTGAGTAAATAGAAAGAGGCTCTACGCCAAGGATAAGAATTGAACGTATGATTTCAAGGAGAAGCTGGAGGAAAGGATTGACGACAAATAATGCTAAGGACCTGTGGATTGATAGAATATGAATACTTAGGATGTGATAAGGAAATCAAGTATTTACAAATTGAGGTTGGAAATGTGATGGATGATTAAGCATTTTAGGCTTATAGACATGTCCAGAGAATGACCTATATTTTAGGGTATACGTTAAGGTTCCATGTTAGTATGGAAGATTTTAAAGGATATATGACGTAGTTTATGATAGAAGGACTTTGTTGAACCAGAACCAAAAAGATTGTAAGAGAAACGGAAGAGATGATTACAAGGGTAGCAGATTGAGTATTGTAGCCAGAGCAGCTACATGTTATAGTTTGACCTATTGGATGATTTTTAATTTTGAGGACTAAATTTTTGTAAGGTGGGTAGGATGTAAGCCCCCTGAATTTCAGGGTTTATTTTTATTTTTCTTAATGAATTATTTTCGATAAACGTTTTATTATTTAATTGTTTAGATCATTAATGTACCTTTCCATGACTTTGACTTCTGGAGCGTTAGGGATACCAATCTCTGTAAACTCTCTTCACGAGTTTTGAAGTAGACAAGATTATCTTCGTTTTGATATATCGTGTTCCACTTGAACTCGTTCCCTTGTGCTCTTTTTGTATTGCGCAACTTCGGGTCAACTTAGACCAATTAATCGTTGAATAATTATTCCCACTTTTATCTTTGACCATCGTTTGCACGTTATTGTGACTTTTAATTTAGAAGCACCAGATCAGTCATTTTCTCAGAACCAACTTCTCCTGAATGATCTACTCGAGACGCTCTTTACCCATGACCTTCGTGTCCCACTCAGATACTCTATTTTGTGCTTCATTTCTTTCGCACAACTTTCGGGTCAATTTAGGCCAATTAATTATCTACCGTAAAACCTGATTTAATTTCCAATTTAATTTCAGGACCCGACATCGATCCAACCTAGTCGACCCAAAGTATGGACGTAGCCCACATGAAGCTTACTACCCACATGAAACTTGTGTTCCATTTATTGGAGTCTCCACATGTTATTTATTTACCCATGATTATAAATACCATTTTAATTCGAATATTGCCCCATGTCCGATTTTGGCCCGACCCGGCATGACCGAACCCGAACCCAAGCTCCACGTTGCCCTTTTATGACTGTCCAAATACCTTACATAATTTTCCTATTTCTTCTATTTTGAAAATATCTCTCCCTCTCTCTATTTTACAAATATCTCATGTATATATATACATTTTTTTTTATATACATATATATATATATATACATATATATATATATATATAAACATATATCTAACTCTCTCTCTCTCTCTCTCTCTCTTATATTATTTACTACACTCCCTCGCCCCTCTCTATTTACAGCAGGAACACCCCCCCTACATAGCCGACCTCCTTTTCCTCTTTCTTCAAATATCTAAACTCACTCTCTTTCTATTATATTTACACACTCTCTCTCTCTCTCTCTTCATATTATATATTTACACACACATATATTACTCACCCACACAAATATATTAAACTCTCTCTCCCTCTCACTCCATGGCCGACTCCCCCCCTGGCCGAGCACTCCACTAGCCACCACCGCCTTCACCATCTCCTTCTTCCTACTTCTCATCCTCTTCATCATCCCACCATCGTCTTCATCACAGCCATCACCACTATCATCATCATCATCCACCCCCACCACTAGCCACCACTTCCACCCCCGTCGCACGTCGCCGGGCCTCCGTCACCACCGGCGACCGCCAGCGCAGTACGTGCGCCAGGCCAGCACGGCCCCTCCTCCACGGCAGCAGCATGCAACAGTAGTGGCGCGCACATGCCCGCGCGCGCGGGCCGCCGTCGTGCGCCGCCGTGCCGTCGTACGACCGCCGTGGCCGGTCCCCCTCGCCCGAGCGACCTCCGACGAGCCACCACGGGGCCAGCGCCTCCCTGCCCGACGTGTAAAACACACTAGTTGTGCATTTACGTCGAAATCCCGTCGACGCACGCGGAAAAAAGTTTCAGAAATTGTTTTTCGGGACAGCGACTTCGCACGTGTTTTCTGGAAGATCCGACCGTTGGATCGTCGAACTCCTTGCTCCGTCGCAATTTCGGTATATAGCACTTCACTTCCCTCAATTTTCGTCCGTTAATTTTGTCGTTTGATACTAATTGAACTGCTTTTGGACAGTTTCGTGATGCCAACTTCGTGGGTTCGTATCTTCGTCGTCGCAGCTCCTGTTGGCGCTCCTAGTTCCTGTGCACAGCTGGTATAACCCTCTTCCTGTCTCCTTTAGGTTTCGTTTCATTATAAGCACGTTTGGTTGGCCGAATTCGACGCCAAAGTTGGCCGTCCGAATTCTTTAATTTGTACTTGTTAAATTCCATTTTTGAACCCGGAACTCCGGATTCAATTTCTGACACCCCCAGTAGACTCGTGGCGTCGTTCTGGCATGTTTTCATATAAAATTTGCTTGATTTGGAGAACGTGGGCCCTGGCACGTATTTCGGTACAAAATGGGTCCCACATTCCGAGTCAACGGGTCACTTTGAGATCGGCTCATCGGAATCCAATTCCGGATATACCGTTGAGTTCGTATCGTCACTCTGGACTCGTTGACATATAATTTACTGAGTTTTGAAGACATTTGCTCCGACACGTATTTCGGTGCAAACAGGATTCCAAGTGTCCACGTCAACGTGTCATTTTGAGATCGGCACATCGGAATTCCATTTCGGACATACCGTTGGGTTCGTATCATCATTCTGAATTCGTGGACATATAATTTGCTAGGTTTTGTAGACTTCTTTTCTGACACGTTTTTCGATGCAAAGTGTGTCCAACGACGGACATCATTTTGACCCAAAATTACCGTTTTGCCTCTGTGCCTAAATTAGACTTATGGGTAGGCTATCCTAGCTAGTTTGACCATTCTGAACACGTTGGTGATATTTATTTTATCATCCGAAAACATCTGTAGATTTTGCTTATGTATTATACTTAATTTATAATTAATTATTTTTCCAGAAATTGTTACTTTCTGTTTTTAGATTTTTATATATATTTTAATTTCTGTAAAAATATGGGAAAAATTGTATTTAAATACTATGTTAATTTAGCTAATTTATTATAATTTTTCCAGTATTTAATAAGTACTTTTGGTATTTTATAAAAATGGGAAAACAGAACTCATTTTCAGTATATTTATGTTTGTTAATTTTTAATAAATATTTATGAGGGTTTATAAATTCCAGAAAAATTAGTATAAATTTCTATAATTAACAAGGATCATTTTGGTACTTTATTTTATATATAATTGAGATTTTTGTTTATCTCAAAAATTGTTGGAACTCAGTGTACAGTTTGATTTATTTATTGAGTAATTACGACTTTTAATATTTTGTGTTGTTTTTAGTTATTGTAGTATTGGACCACCTCCTACACTAGTGTAAAGACCCTAGAAAATTAATTTGGATATAGTGGCACTCTACATTAGACTTTTATGCTAGGTCCCCACTTGGCTAGTATCCAGTTAGGAGTCGTGTCGCACCACTAGTGTATTATTGAACATAGCTTAGAGCTGAGTTTGTATATCATTATTGACAGGACACCGGACATCTATATCTTCGTACTAGTATTCTTACTTTGCTCGAGGCAAGTACATCTACAAACTCATTTACTGTCATTTAATGCTAGAAAATGTATTAACCCTGTTAAAATACTGATTCTTGAGGTAGCAAATTAAATCTTCACATGTTGTATTACTTTCGGTACCTGCCATGCTTAGGACAGTTCTTATATCTTCACATGCTTCGTACTGGTTCTCAGTACATGTTTTACTATACTATATACTGCTCTGAGTATTCACATGTTTTATACTGCTCCCAGTACCTGCCATGCTTATACTATTCCCAGTATCTCCCACATGTTTTTACTGTTCTCGTATCTCTCACATGTTAGAATATGGGTTATGGGAAAACTGACAGTTGAGTACGTGATCACGACCCCCTTCTCCGTACGTATGTACCGAGCAAAGTTTCATTTTATATGAATACTGCACCGTAGGCCTTATCTCAAAGCGGATTTGTGCGTGTGTACATCTATCGCCTTTTTACTTGTACGGAAGTATATTTCATTATGTGCCCCCAGCACATTGTACATCTATTGACCGATCACGTACCTGCTCCAGTTTTAAATATTAGATATACATGTGTCACCTCGACAAATGTATTTTTCCGTGATTCCAGTCATACCATGATTCCATATATGCCATGTTCCCTATGTTACTATGATACTGTGATCCCAGTTGTACCATGAGGCCATGTTTTCAGTATTTCCTGTTTTATAGACTTATCACACCATATTTCTTATTGTACATCTCTTCCATTATATATTCAGTACTTTAGTTGTAGAGGTTGTATTTGCTCCCTTCTTGACAGGATAACGTTGTAGGTTCACTTTTCGAGGCGGAAACACTATGTGTTACATATTATGGTACTGATATTGAGGACCTGGCCTTAGCTCTAGAAGAGGCCCCAGCAGGGAACCTTGTTTAGTTATTTTGTATTTTGAGACTTAGACTTTGGTCTGTTCTTATATTTAGATACTGGACTTTGTCTCCAGTTAGATACTTTGGATATGTATTATTAAGTCTGTGCTTATGTTACCTTCGCTTATAGATGTTGTGTTGTGATGAACTTTAAATATGATTTTAGAACTATTAGCTGCTTAGATCCTTTATTGTCTATTCTTAGAACAGCTTACTACGCTTTAACAAGCGTAGGCTGGACATGGCTCGGCCCGGCCCAACAAATTGGGTAGCGGGTCGTGACAGAAGGTACATTATTATGAGTATTCATATACTCATTGAGAGGATCACCATCTGGAAGAGGAGCCACAGTCTTGGCCGAGTTCACCACGTACGGTAATTCTTCAGGATTGGGGGGACGGGCGTCAGTAGGTTCCTCCCGGGGTATCATGTTAAGAGTGATGGTCAGTGGCTTGACCTTGTCAGGGTTTTTCTTTTTTACCCAGATTGTGAGAGGCTTCGGAGTACTTTTTGGAGTAGTACGTCCTTTGACTCGGATAATCAGGGGACCATTGGAGGATGGACTTGCTTCAGCTTCATTGTCAGCTTCATTGTCATCATCCTTGGGGGGTTAAGATTGGTAAAGTACCAAATCTTCATAGTAAGCTTCGATGCCCTTGAAAGGATCGACATCGGCAAACTCTGTCTTCACGACACCGTCGTTGTTGACGTACTTGAAGCACTAGTGAAGTGTGGAAGGAACGATCATGTTCTCGTGTATTCATAGACGTCCTAACAAGACATTGTAGGATACATTGGCATCGATCACATAGCAGGAAACCTCCGTTCGAAGATCACCGTTCTGGCATTTGAGACGGATCTTGCCCAGCAGATGGCTTCGACCAGCATTGAAAGCCATGATAGTTGTGTTGGTTGCGGATAGCTTGTGCAGAGGGATTCCCAGAATTTGAAGCAAATTTCTAAGAATGATGCTGAGGGAGGATCCTGGATCGATGTGCATGCGGTCCACTTTGATCGCCCCGATATACCCTGTATAGTACAAGGGTCTATCATGACAATTATTTTTGAGTAGCATATCCTCCTGTAAGAAGGTGATGTTAGGCACCACTTCCATAGTACTGTGGCAATGGGGACTGTTTGCCATTGATCGTCGTAGAACAGAACATTTTATGGAAGGACTGAACTTGACTCACAATTACAAACTTGCTTGTACAAAAGAGTGCCTAGGAACAAAACCTAGGAAAAGCAATCTAAGTACAATTGTTTAGTTTTAATTCTGGGGGTGACGGTAGAGGCTCGGAAAAGTGCTATCAACTCTGCCTTACTCCTTGGACGATCGAACGCAACCTCGGCTCAGGTGAAGAAATGCTCTCTGAAGACACGAAGGGAAGAGTCTGCTCCTGAGCTTTGTGTGCTCTCCTGTGCGTCTATATGCCTCTTCTTTCTCCTTTTTTTTGCAAGGGAATAGCACCTTATTATTTATAGGAATTCATAAGGAATATGATGTACATCCACGTAGCAAATTTTGGGCCACATCCTTGTAATTGTGCCTCGAGACTCGATTTATAGTGGACAGCTGGGGATTGGTTGAGATTGATCAGGATCTGCTTGTTGCAGCAAATCTGAACTGTTAAGACTTGGTCAATCTCTGCCACGTGTCTCAACTACTATTCTGTGGCGAGCCGCATGAAAGATGTATTCTGGCTGAGCCGTATGAAGGACTGTCTCATAATCGAGCCGTATGAAGAATGTCTTATTACCGAGCCGCATGAAGGACGTCTCATAACCGAGCCGCATGAAGGATGTCCCATGACCGAGCCGCATGAAGGATGTCTCATAACTGAGCCACATGAAGAATGTCTCATGACCGAGCCGCATGAAGAATGTCTCATGACCGAGCCGCATGAAGGACGTCTCACAACCGGGCCGCATGAAGAATGTCCCATGACCGAGCCGCATGAGAGATGCTTCATGATCGAGCCGCATGAGAAGTGTCTCATGACTCAGCCGCATAAGGAGTGTCTCATAGGCGATCCGCATGAAGAGTTTTATAGCTGAGTCGCATAAAGAGTCTCCTTCGGTTCGTGGACTATGCCGGATGTCATTATGATTTTCTCGTCTTTTCAGGAGCATGTCACGCCTTATCTTCGTGTCAGAGCTGTCATCTCTGTCAGAGCTGTCACCTTTGTGTCAGAGTAATTATGGCCAGCTACATAGGGAGACATTTATTGCTTAGGCTAATTTTGAACCGCATAAAGCTCCCTATTGCTCTTGGGCCGTATGAAGCTTTCTGGGTTTTGAGCCGCATGAGGCTCTATGTTGATTTCAAGCCGCATAGAAAATTCCTTTCTTTTCTATGCTTCTACAAGACCACCTTCAAAGCTTTCAATTTGTAAAATTGAAATACTTTGAATAAGAAGTATGGGTATGTCCTAGGAAGCGTCGAGACCGCATAAGCTCTTTATGCTGCATAGGCTTCTCTGACCGCATACTGGTTTCGTGCCACGTGGGTATCCCATCACTTCGGCATTGATTGTTTTTTATTTGCTTTGATGATTTGGAGCCATCTTTTGGATAGAATCCCAAGTCGCCTTTATCCTTCGGCCAGCACAAAAACCGAAGCGGCATCTATCGATCTACGCACCTTTGCCAGCCTATAAATACGAGAAGTTTGAGGAGAGAGGTTCATTCTTTCTTTCTTCAAACTTTGCATCGCCCTAGTTATCGTTTCTCCTCTTTTCTCGATCAACCATGGCTCCCAAAGCTTCTTCCAGCGTTGCAGCGAAGGGCAAAGGGCTTGCTTCCTCGTCAAATACGGCAAGCTCGATCCACCCCGACGTTCATCTTCCTATTAGTGGTAAGAGCGATGGAAAAAAACTACAATAATCCAAACCCTAAATACAATGGCTATGTCGCATGTTTTATGCACGGGCCCTTCTTTTTTATGCTTCGGCATAGTTGATGCTCTTTTCGTCTTCGCTGAACTACTCAAGTTCTATGTGATGAATCTGCATGAGCTGTGCCGTATGGACCGCATGAATGCCTCATGACTGAGCCGCATGGGGTATGTTTCATACCTGAGCCGCATGAGAGATGTCTCATGGCTGAGCCGCATAAGAGACGTCTCATGACTGAGCCGCATGAGATATGTTTCATGACTAAGCTGCATGAGAGAAGTCTCATGACCGAGCCTCATGAGAGATGCTTCATGACCGAGCCGCATGAGAGATGCTTCATAACCGAGCCGCATGAAAGGTGTCTCATGACCGCCTAAGCACTTTATGGACTGGATCGCATGAACGCCCACTTAACCGAGCCGCATAAGCTCGAAAAGCATTAAGTGGTTTTCTCTGACTATCTTCTGACTTCATTCTTCTTTCCTTTTCAGTGAAGCTGCCAATCAATCCCTCGGGGGAGCTCTTGGTAGGTCAGGCTCAATCTGCCCTGGGTGTGAAGTTCGACCAGGTGGTCGAATATGTGTCAGCCCAAATTACTAAAAATCAATCTGAGGACAGGCTGAGGGTCATCAGCAACCAATCCTTCTTCTACCTCTTGGGCATGATGAACTCGAGGCAATTAGGGGCGCGCATCTAAAACCTGCGTTCTTCTTTGGGGATGCCTTGACTGTCTCGAACTCCAGCGTCCTAGATTTATCTGAAAGTTAGAGTTTTTCTTCCAGCGGGATGGCGATTCATATTCCTCATATGGAATGTCATTTCCTGCTGTCCTGGTTTAATATGCTGCCAATTGACAGAAAAATGGTAGATTCCCTAACTCCTAGCCAGCATGGGATCTTCGTGGGTGATATTTATTATAACAAAACATCAAGGTCGGTAGTCGCGGGCAAGATACCGGTCAGCCGTTCTGTGATCGGGTTGGCCCTGGGCAGTTTCATAAACGTGCAGGGTCCCAACTTTAGGTTATCCCAAGCTGATACTTTTATGAACCAGATTGCTCAAAAGGGTTCCTACCCTACTGGCCGGCTGTCACTGCTGAACTGGATGAACCCCACCCCTCCGTGGATCAATTTGACCTTGTGGATCTTGCGAACATATCGGAAACTCCTGCACGAGATTGGTCTTTATTATGGCATACGGGGCACTTGTTATGGTCTGCCCATAAACAAGAAGCTGTTCATGGCTCTTGTCGAGATGTACAACCGTCGTACGGGGACCTTTTTCACACCTGGAGGGGAAATGGGACTCGCTCTCCTTGAGATGCATGAAGTCTCCAAGCTTTCCTGGGGAGATAAAGTTTTTGAGGCGTACACCACTACAAATGAAGAATTTGAGGAATTGGAGTGGCAGTTTTCATAGGGAGACATTTATTGCTTAGGCTAATTTTGAACCGCATAAGGCTCCCTGTTGCTCTTGGGCTGTATGAAACTTTCTGGGTTTTGAGCCGCATGAGGCTCCATGTTGATTTCAAGCTGCATAGAAAATCCCCTTCTTTTCCATGCTTATACAAGTCCCCCTTCAAAGTTTTCAATTTGTAAAATTGAAATACTTTGAATAAGAAGCATGGGTATGTCCTAGAAAGCGTCGAAACCGCATAAGCTCTTTATGCTGCATAGGCTTCTCTGACCGCATACTGGTTTCGTGCCACGTGGGCATCCCATCACTTCGGCATTGATTGTTTTTTATTTGCTTTGATGATTTGGAGCCGTCATTTAGATAGAATCCCATGAGTCGCCTTTATCCTTCGGCCAGCACGAAATCCGAAGCGGCATCTATCGATCTACGCACCTTTGTCAGCCTATAAATACGAGAAGTTCGAAGAGAGAGGTTCTTTCTTTCTTTTTTCAAACTTTCCATCGTCGTAGTTGTCGTTTCTCCTCTTTTCTCAATCAACAATGGCTCCCAAAGCTTCTTCCAGCGCTGCAGCGAAGGGCAAAAGGCTTACTTCCTCGTCAAATACGGCAAGCTCGATCCACCCCGACGTTCATCCTCCTATTAGTAGTAAGAGCGATGGAAAGAAACTATAATAATCCAAACCCTAAATACAATGGCTATGTAGCATGTTTTATGCGTGGGCCCTTCTCTGTTATGCTTCGGCATAGTTGATGCTCTTTTCGTCTTCACTGAACTGCTCAAGTTCTGTGTGATGAATCCACATGAGCTGTACCGTATGGACCGCATGAATGCCTCATGACTGAGCCGCATGGGGTATGTTTCATACCTGAGCCGCATGAGAGATGTCTCATGACTGAGCCGCATGAGATATGTCTCATGACTGAGCCGTATGAGAGATATTTCATGACTGAGCCGCATGAGAGATGTCTCATGACCGAGACGCATGAGAGATGCTTCATGACCGAGCCGCATGAGAGATGCTTCATAACCGTGCTGCATGAGAGGTGTCTCATGACTGCATAAGCACTTTATGGACTGGGTCGCATGAACGCCCACTTAACAGAGCCGCATAAGCTCGGAAAGCATTAAGTGGTTTTCTCGGACTATCTTCTGACTTCTTTCTTCTTGCCTTTTCAGTGAAGCTGCCGATCAATCCCTCGGAGGAGCTCTTCGTAGGTTAGGTTCAATCTGCCCTGGGTGTGAGGTTCGACCAGGTGGTCGAATATGTGTCAGCCTAAATTACTAAAAATCAATCTGAGGACAGGCTGAGGGTCATGAGCAACCAATCCTTCTTCTACCTCTTGGGCATGATGAACTCGGGGCAATTAGGGGGCGCGCATCTAAAACCCGCATTCTTCTTTGGGGATGCCTTGACTGTCTCGAACTCTTGTATCCTAGATTTATCTGAACGTTAGAGTTTTTCTTCCAGTGGGTTGGCGATTCATATTCCTCAGATAGAATGTCATTTCCCGCTGTCCTGGTTTAATATGCTGCAAATTGACAAAAAAATGGTGGATTCCCTAACTCCGAACGAGCAGGGGATCTTCGTGGATGATATTCATTATAATAAAACATCAAGGTCGGTAGTCGCGGGCAAGATACCGGTCAGTCATTCTGTGATCGGGTTGGCCCCAGGTAGTTTCATAAACGTGCAGGGTCCCAACTTTAGGTTATCCCAAGCTGATACTTTTATGAACCAGATTGCTCAAAAGGGGTCCTACCCTACTGGTCGGCTGTCACTGCTGAACTGGATGAACCCCACCCTTCCATGGATCAATTTGACCTTGTGGATCTTGTAGACATATCGGGAACTCCTGCACGAGATTGGTCTTTATCATGCCATACGGGGCACTTGTTATTGTCTGCCCATAAACAAGAAGCTATTCATGGCTCTTGTCGAGATGTACAACCATCGCACGGGGACCTTTTTTACGCCTAGAGGGAAAATAGGACTTGCTCTCCATGAGATGCACGAAGTCTCCAAGCTGCCTTGGGGAGATGAAGTTTTTGAGGCGTACACCCCTACAAATGAAGAATTTGAGGAATTGGAGCGGTAGTTTCCGAGTTTTGTGGCTGTTTACCGGGAATTGCTATGTCACCATAGTATGTTCCAACAAACGTCAAAGAAGAAGAATAATAGCTCGGAAGGGAACCTTCCTCACACCAAGACCTGGCTCAGCTACCTGTTTGAACTAGGTGCTTTAGGCCGGGTTTCCCCTCGGAGTCCTCAAACCCGGGAGGAGGTGTACAATCAGGTGTTGAATGCCAAGAGGGTTAAAACTACGGGTGATAGATTCGGAAACCAATCTGACACCTTTAGTTACTTTTATCAAGATACCCAGAGGATGTCTGATAAGGCCTTTCTGGCGGGATTTCTGATGCTGTGGCTGCGAAATTGTGTAATTTCAGGGGAGGAAGTGGTGCTATTGAGAGAATCAGCCGTAACTTGATCCTTCCCGCTGTGAAGCTAGTCTTTGGAGGCAGACTAGCTCTACTTCCCGCCATGGTATGCAGCATCAATCGTGGCCTCCGTACTTTCTCGTCCAAAGTCATTGTTCGTGATACGGCCAAGGATTTTGAACGAATTGAGCTGTCCTATCATTATCTAATGGGGTGGCTGTTAATGCATTGCCCGTCTTTGATAAGGCCTGGCCCAGAGGGCGACGTGACCACTGATGATGCCTTCATCTACCAGTACCGCCGTATGCCCTAGGAGTACACTACTATGCCAGCCTATCGAATGGCGATGGCGTGAGTGGACAGATACTCCTTCTTCGTGTCTGTTCCTCCTTTTACCGACGAAAAAGTAAAAGGCATACATCCTGACGATATTGCGTCTCCATATTTCTTGTCCGAGAAGATGCTCCACTGGTTGCAGAATATCCGCCGTGCACATCTGGTGTATCGTAATCGTAACTCCGTCTTTTTGTAGCCTTACTTACCCAATCGATTTTCTCGGCAATTTGGGTATAGTCAAATGTTCTTGGATAACCCCAGCTCCTGTCTGGGTTTCGAGGGTAGCGTTCTAGACAACATTCTGGCTTGGCATTATTATAGTGCAGTTCATACCCATGCCAGCTTCTCCGTACCCGATGCTAAAGAGTCAGGGCATATTTTGTACGTGGCGGCCCAGTACCATATCATGGTAAATAAGCCCCCTAGTGATTTTGACCCAAGTACCAGCTTCATTACTGGTATTGGTTTGGAGGAGAAGCCAAAAGAGTCCCAGATGAGGACCATGGGGAAAGACAGTCGAAGTGTCTGACTCGGAGTCTATTAACGTGGACGAGGAGGATGACCCTGACACCCTGCTTCCTCCTGCAGGCGATTCGGTGGCAGATCTGCCCCCTGTTGTAACTAGTCCTTTGCGTAAGTGAAGCAGGCATAAGTCCTCTGTTGTCGGTAGAACTCGCTCCCAAAAATGGGCCGCGGTGAAGCCTCGCAGGCCGAGCACTAGGGAGAGAAGTGATGACGTCGAAGCCGTTTCAGAGGTGAATCGAGTTACGACCACCCTTTTTAGTTCTTCTTTTCTGAAATATAGTCTGATCATCATTTTTTTTCTTTGTAGGCGTCAGGAGAAGTGAACTTCCGAGAGCCGGCTATCGCCTCTGAGGTTGACCCTGTTATAGCCACCTTAATTGGTGCTATGACTGCCAAGCTTCCTTCCACTACGGTCGTTCCGACGACGGTTGAGATTCCTCCTGCTGCGAACATCTCGACCAGGGATGATATAGGCTTTATTGAACTAATCCCTGAGGTTGCTGAACCTCAGCCGGTTGATACCAATCCAGTTGTATCCACTTTTGGAGCGGATAGGGCAGAGGAAGCAGCTACAAGTGGCTCAGGTGTCGCCGTTGAAGAGGATATGATGGCTGTGAGTGAGCCTCAGCCTCAGCGACCCTCCCCTGGTAAGCTATATCATGTCTTGACTAGTGAGGAGGTTCATTTGCTTCATCTTCATATCCTTTGAGTTAAGTTGATCGATGGTTGTTCCGGACATACAGGTCATGCTCCTTCACTGTCGACAACGGATATCCTCGCGGGAGAACTTACCAGAGGGGATCTAGTGGAAGGAAGTACGCCTCTTCCTCCTCCAGCTCAGATCGAGGGACCTCTTGCCGGGTCGAGTTCAGGAGGACAAGTAGTGGGACTGCCGGGGTGGAGAGAAATGGCCTCTGTACCCTTCTCGGTTAATGTGGCTTTATCATCGGAGGCCGATCTTTCTGCACTGCCAAGTCTTCGAATCCTTCGGACTGCGAAAGAGGAGATGACTGCTATTCAGACATCTTATCGTTCGGAACTTGCATCCCTAGTGATAGGGGCGTCATGTTCTGGTACATCTTTTTCGCAACCATCTTCAACTCTCTCGGCTACTCTTCCTTTAACACCGTCCTCTTCGAAAGTTCTGGACGAATCATCGAAGGACGTGATTGAGAGTTTCTACCGCCATTTGAAACAAGGGGTCGAAGCTGCCCTGGAAAGAGGGACACCTTTTGTACTGGCTCGTCAATACGCCCGCGGTCAAATTGAACTTCTCAGAACACTCCCTGGCGGGACAGGGATGGTCAACCTCTTGGAGCCCAAATTGGTAGAAGCTGATAAGCTTGTGGCTCAGCTTCAAGGGCTGCGACAACTTGATATGTCTTTGGCAATAGATCAGGAGCATGCCTTCCTTACAACAGCCATGGAAAAGGTAAGGATGGTATTGAATACGTCCAAACCTGCTATAGTGAAGGACCTTCGAGATCTGTCTCTGAGGAATGATCAACTAAGCCGTAGAGGAGAGGACTATTTAGCTCGGGAAGAGGCCGCATCTTGTATGATAGCCGATACCAACTAGCAGATCCTTCAACTTCAGATGAAGTTGGCTTCTTTAGAATCTTAGCTCCAAGCCTCCCGCAGGAATAAGGAGTTAATTTGCCGGAAGACCGACCAGGTCACCCGAACCTCTGCTGCCCTGGAGTGTGTGTTGAAGAAATTTGAAGACCGTTGGCAAGCTCATGCGCATCTAGAGGATGCAGAAAAGTTAACTCAAGAGGCCGAGCGCCGGGCCACACTGAGGATTGAGCGGTAGACAACCAAGCTAAAGGACCGGCTCAGAGAACTATGTATCGCCGAACCATAATCAGATTTTTCTCTCTTTTATTATTATGTCCCTCCATTTCTTTTTAAAACAGGGACGTGGTCCCAGAAAAATGTAGCACTTTTGACTTTAACTGAATGAGTATGTTTACCTCATCCTTTATTTGTGATATCTGTTGTGTTTGTACAGTATCTTTGGTATTATGATATTTGCCCTACTGGAGGACTTTCTGTGGACCTATTATCCTTCGCATACCTTGGTTTTGGGTATGGATAATAAGTTCGATAGAGAGACCCAGCATATTTACTTGAACGTGGTAAACATGAGGTTTGATGATAGAACCTTCCTACTCAGAGATACTGAGGACATAGTAGGGGTGGGCTCAATAAAGATACCTAGAACAACTCCGTAGTAAGGTGGACATGGAAGTACTTGGTATTGGGCAAAAGAATGCTATGGAACAACTGGGCTCCATAGGCATGTGATGGTGAGGAAAGAGGTGCATGTACCAGAGGACCTAGTACAACATTTGTGTTCAGCTGCGGACATTTGTGGTCAACTGTGAACATTTTTGGGCTTATTACCCTTGGCGTACCCTGGTTTTGGGTACGGATAATAAGTCGAGAGAAAACCAACATACTTACTCAGAGGTAATGAGAACGTAGTAAATATGGGGGTTTTACAACGGAGTCTTCCTGCTCATAGGCAATGAGGACGTGGCAGGAGTAGACTCACCGAAGGATACATAGAACAACTCAGAGGTAATATCGACGTGGAAGTTCTACGTAAGGGGTGATTTGTTTGTGATGAAAGAGAAACAACTCAGAGGTGGCATCGACGTGGTTATTTCGAGAATTTTGTGGACCTGTTACCCTTTTTTATGCACTGAAAGTACGGGTAACAGATTCTGAGGAAAATGCTTTCTTAAGGAGGAAGTTCAGAGGTATGATCATACATGACTTGCTGTCCGGAAGATAAATTCATTTAGGGTAACCAGAGTGTAAGTTCAGCGGTACTTAAGGGTACATAACCCAACAATCTGGTTGATTCGGAGTGTATCATTTAGACATAATACTTCTTCAGGAACCTACCGTTGATGGACATCATGAGCAAGTCTCCATTTTGCTTTGTGAGACGGTATGCACCATTGGAGAATACAGCTTCAATGATGAATGGGCCTTCCCACTTGGGTTGGAACTTGCCGGCAATTTTATGAGTCATAACCATCGACCTACGAACTGCCAAAATGAGATCGCCTACTTGGAATGTTCTCAGTTTGACCTTTTTGTTGAAGGCTCCAGATATGTATGCTTGATAAAGCTCGATTCATTGTTGAGCTAGCAGACGCATCTCATCTAAGGCCTCCAATTCTTGTAGCCGACGACGGTAATTATCATTCGACGTTAGTCGGTAAGTGAGGGCGACACGGAGCGAAGGGATTTGAGTTTCCAATGGGAGAACTGCCTCACTTCCGTATACTAAAGAGAATGGTGTGTTCCTAGTGGCTGTCCGAACTGTAGTTCGGTACGCCCATAAGCATTCGCCAAGCTTTTCATTACAGTCGCGTTTGTTTGAGGATACAAACTTTTTGAGAAGCTTGATTATGGTTTTGTTGAAAGCTTCAGCCAGACCATTAGCCACCGGGTTGTATGGTGTTGAAGCAACATTCTGAATTCGATATTTGTCGTAAAATCGATAGAAGGCATGGCTTGCAAACTGTGGACCATTGTCGTAGACGATCCTTCGAGTTAGTCCAAAGCGATAAATGACGTGATGCTTGACGAAGTTGATCATATTTTATGTCTTCACTTCTGCAAGCGGGACAGCTTTCACCCATTTGGAGAAGTAGTCCATAATTGCGAGTATAAAGCGGTATCCTCTGCATGAAGGTGGGGTGATTGGACCAATGATATTCATTCCCCACGTCTCAAATGGCCAGGATGCCACCGTCGGATGTAGGAATTCGGATGGTTGTTGTATGAAATTCGTATGGACCTGACAAGCTTTACATTTTCGTGCATAGTCTATTGCATCTGCTACCATCGTAGGCCAGTAATAGCCCATCCGGTGAAGGCGGTCTTATAATTTTGGGCCAGGTTGATGGGCCCTGCAAACGCCATCGTGACCTTCGTACACGGCTTATTTGGCTTCCGTATTTGACAAACACCGGAGCAGTAATCCATCATAGGATCGCCGATACAGCACTTTTGTCTCTGTATCGTAGAAGAATCTGAGAGAACGTCTTCTAATGGAAGTGGCTTCTTTCGAATTTTTCGGCAAAATACCATAGACTACGAAGTCAATAAATGGAAGTCTCCAGTCCTGTGTTCCGTCGACCGTCAGGGCAGAATAACTCACAGCAAACTGAATGTTGCTCTTAGGACAAACCAATTCATGGACTAATACATCAACCAAATGATGAGCATGATTTGGAACTGCCAAGGAAGCGACAAGGCCTGCTAGGGCATCGGCTTCAATGTTCTGGAGTTTGGGAACATGTTCTATGAAGAACCCATCCAATGACGTAATGATGGCAATTGCTATTTGATGATAGGGGATCATGTCTTCATGGCGAACTTCGTATGAACCCCGGATCTGATTAACGATTAACTGTGAATCGCCATATACTTCCAGGTACTCTATCCCCAGTTTTTTTGCAAGTCGGAGGCCAATAACCAAGGCATTATACTCGGCCACGTTGTTTGAACAAGGTTCCGTGAGGGAGTATGCTCGATTGATCACCAACCCAGAGGGAGAAATCAGTACCACTCCGACTCCAACGACGATATTGTCCTTGGGCCCGGTTCTTGAAGCACCGTCGAAGAACATTCGCCAGACGGTATCATAGGAAGCCATATTTGAATTGGCAACTTCGTCTGAAATCTCTTCATATATTCCGGTTGTCTCCGAACCTGGATGGGCAGCTAAAAAGTCTGCCAAAGCTTGACATTTAATAGCCTTCTGTGGGACGAAGATCATGTCGTAGGGGGACAATAATATCGCCCAGGTAGCGAGGCGAGAGCTGAGTGCACCTGGTTTGGTCATGAGGACCCTGAGGGGGTTGACTCGTGATATAACATGGATGGTCTATCCTGTAACATAGTGTCGCGTCTTCTGAATGGCGAACACCAAAGCGAGGCACTCCTTCTCCACGACGGTGTATCTATGCTCAGGCCCTATCATCATTCAGTTGAGGTAATAGATAGCTTGTTCTTGGCCTGCATCATTGTTTTGTGCTAGTAAAGTGCATAAGGAATGCTCCATCGCTCGTACATAAAGCAATCCAGCAACCGGGGCCACCAGGACTGGAGGTTTCGACAGATATTCTTTAATATTGTCAAAGGCACGTTGGCACTCTTCATCCCATACGAAGGTGATGCCTTTTTTCATGAGGTGTGTAAATGGTTGACATCGTTCGGAAAGGTTAGAGATAAACCTCCTGATATAAGCTAGCCTCCCTTGAAGGCCTCTAAGTTCACGAAGATTTCTCGGGGGACCCATCTCCATGATTGCCTTTGTTTTCTCAGGATCTATATGGATACCCTGGGAGGTAATGATAAAATCCAAGAATTTCTCGCTGGATACGCCCAAGAAGGATTTGATGGGATTCATCTTTAAATTGTATGCTCGCATCAGATCGAATACTATTCTCAGATCGTGCAGATGATCTTCCTTAGAGCGGCTTTTGACGGCGATATCGTCGATGTAACATTCCACTGTCTTACGCAGGTGGTCTCTGAAGATGACACTCATGGCTCGTTGATATGTGGCACCGGCATTCTTTAAACCAAAGGGCATGACTGTGTAGCAGTATACGCCAATCGGTGTTCAAAATAATGTATGCCTTTCATCGTTAGGAAACATCTTGATTTGGTTATATCCTGAGAAGCCATCCATGAACGGCATGCGCTCAAAGCTACATGTGTTTTCAATCATTATGTCCGTAATAGGAAGAGGGAAATCATCCTTAGGATATGCTTCGTTCAGATTTCGAAAGTCGATGCAAATTCGGATCTTTCCATTCTTCTTGAGGACCGGTACTATGTTGGCTACCTAGTCTGGATGTTGTTCCTCACGGATGAAGCCGTTGGCTATTAGCTTGTTGACCTCAACTTCGATAGAATTCATGATGTCCGGGCGGAACCGTCATTGCTGTTGCTTGACCGGCTTCGCGTCCAAACGAATGTTGAGCTTATGGAGTGCAACTTCGGGGTTTAGCCCTGGCATGTCTTCATAGCTCGAGGCGAACACGTTAATATACTCTCTAACGAGTTGCAATAGCGACTCCCGCTCTTCGTCTGTCAGACTTTTGCTAACGAAGACTGGCTTTGGAGAGGATTCATCACCGAGGTCAACTTGCATGACCTCATCTTCGGTAGGGGAATCTCTTTGTTCAAAATGCTTCTCCCATTGCGCATCTAGCTGTTGGACCCAAGGCTCTAACTCAAGAAGTTCGGGTATGTTTTCATCTTCTTCGTAGGCGTCAGCAAATACCATATTGACAGACCAAGCTTGTCCGGGTACGTCCCCGATGCTGACATCTGAATCGGAAGTGGGTGATCCGATCGAATGAGAATACCATTCACTTTCCTCATTTGAGCTCTCGGAAGTTGTTGCGGGTGTAACATAGCCTAGACCATGTCTGGTCTTGCTGTAATAATCCCATAGTTTTCTAGTCGGGATCGGCAATTGCACAGGTAATTGCCGGCCAGTGCCGTGGTTCAAGCCTGATGTAGTCTTCATATCATACCCCTATTTTTGTATAAGGTATTTGGATCGAAAGCTATACAGATAAAGCGGCAGTCTTGTGGTGCCGGGCTCGAGATCGACTTCTTCTGGCCTGAAGGACTGTTGATCATTCTTTCAGTCGAAGATGATTGGATGATCCTCTCCCACGACTATAAAGCAAGCGCCTTCCACGGGAGTAAGTTGGTTCGTAGTATAGACATTTGTCACTTGAGTGTGTAAGTTGATGCCCATACCGTGTTCCATAGCATACATTAAACGGAGCTTGTTAAGCTCGAGGTAGTTCAAAGATAACCCTTTATTAATAAAATAAGGTATCTTCTCTGGCGGTATTACATCATCGGCAGAGGGAACATCAGTGTGCGCAGCCACATATTTGGCTAGCTCTAGCTCCTCTTCAGCCACCCCCTACATTATTGAAGATTGGGAGGATGTCCTGGGCAGCTTGATCATCAAAGTTTTTACTGGTGGTGCTTGACGTGGAGTCGTTGGCTCACTAGCGATCCTTGGCTCGTGTTTGCCATGAAATATAAAAGAACAGAACAATTGTCGGAGGACCGGACTTTTACTTTACGTTACAAACTCGCTTGTACAAAGAAAGCCTAGGGACGAAAACCTAGGTACAGCAGTCTAAGTACAATTATTTATTTTAGATTCTGGGGGGTGACGATAGAGGCTCGAGAAGGCGACGGCAGCCCTGCCTTACTCCTTGGACGATCGGTATGCAGCCTTGGCTCCTGTGAAAAGATGGTTGGCGTTGATGAAGAAATGCTCTTCTTGCTTCTCTGTTGCTCTCCTGGCTTCTCTCTCTCTGTGTGTGTATTCTCTCTCTGACTATGGGAGGAAGTCTCTCTGCATATACGTATTTCTCTCTGTTGTTGTATATATATTACAAGGGAATGGCATCTTGCTATTTATAATAGTGGGATGTGATCATTAGGGTTGCCAATGATTAGCTTTTGGAGATGGCGGCGGCCCATAGATTGGTCAATCCAGGCCGTTCAGTTTTGATTGTGACGAATCCGAGCCTTTAGGTGTAGATTATACCAATTCCTATTAGCAATTAATGTTGATTAGAATAAATCTTCTTTATAATGATCTTCTGACAATTAAATTTATTCTCCTGCCACGTGTCCCAGATTATTGGGATTTGACCCAATCTTTAATGGCAGCAAATCTGAGGAATTAATCGGTTTAGGACACGTGTCCTAGGAGCTACTGGGGGTCTAGACCGTATGACGAGTGAGCCGCATATGAATTTGAGCCGCATATGATTAAGCCCACGTGTTAGGGCTGCCTGGGCAGTGGCCCTCACTTGAGCCCTCGAACCATAAAGGAGTAATCCTTGTGGGCCGCATAGGTACATATCCGCCTGAGCCGCATGGACATGATCCTCTTGAACCGCATGAGAAGTCCTCGCTCGAGCCGCATGAGGCTTTCTTGACCTGAGCTGCATAAGATAGATTCACTCTGAACCGTATGAGAAGTTCTTTGCTCGAGCCGCATGAGGATTCCTTGACCCGAGCCGCATAGGATTCATTCTGAACCGTATGAGAAGTGAGCCGCATACGAACGCCCACGTGGCAAGGCCACGTGGCATTTTTATGGCTCTTGGAGGATTTGTGCCAGAGATCTCTTTTCTCTTCCCTAGAGATTCATCATTATGACAGAGTTATAATTACCTGCTTTTGTGTTAGGGCTGTCAACTTTTCAGAGGGGTCAGCCGTCACAGCAATTAATGTAGCATGGGTCGGAGGGGAGCACTGTCAGGCCCCGTGTCTTCCGAGCCGCATGGAATGCCTCGGGCCGCATGGATTGTTCAGCCGCATGACTCCCTGAGCCGAATGAGTTTTCTGAGCCGCATGGATCTTTCCTAGCCGCATGAGTCATTTTCTTTAGTATTTTCCATGCTTCTACAGGACCCCCTTCAAAGTTTTCAATTTGCAAAATTGAAATACTTTGAATAAGAAGCATGGCTGTGTTCTTCTAGCCGCATATGAAACCCTGACCGTATAGAAGTCCTGGCCGCATAGAAGTCCTGGCCGCATGGATTGTTCAACCGCATAGGTGACTCAGCCGCAGGAGACTGTTCAGCCGCATAGCTTCTCGCCACGTTTGCAGATCTTTAATTGCCTCAAATTCGTTTCAGCGACGTCTTTGTAGGGGGAATCCCAAGGGTCAGCTCATCAAATCTTTCGGATTTGACGCCTTGGATGAATCTTGGAGACGAAACCCAAGGAGTCGGTTTCGTTCTTCATGAGTCGGTCATTGGCCCACGTGTACTCCCTCTCCAGTCTTCCTATAAATAGGAGGAGTTTTGAAGAGAGAGAAGGCCTCTTTATTTTCTTTCTTCTTCCTCAGACCTTCCCTATTCTTGATTGCCCTTCCTCTCTTCGATAATTAATGGCCCCTAAGAAGACCGTGGCAGCAAAGGACAAGAAGGCGGCCTCCACTTCTGCCTCGGCCGTGGCTGATACTCCGCAGGTTATCGTACCTGATGTCCATCCTGACGTTCGCCCTCCCATTACTGGTAAGGACAATGTATAAGTTAGAGAACCCCAACTGCCATGGCGCATACTTTATGCACGAGCCTTTGTAAATCGCATGTTCGCCTTACGACTGAGCTGCGAGCCGCATAAGAAAACTGCCGTGTCTGTATACGCGCTTTGTCGGCAAAGCGGCATGAGTGACGCTAAACCGTATGGACTTTTATTGTACGGAGCCGCATAAGCGTTCCTCTGGGCTTGAGCCGCATGGGGCTTTTTGGGGCCGCATAAGACTTATGAGAGCTTCATGGGGCCGCATGGATGTTTTTTTGAGCCGCCTGGGGTTTGAAAGTACCCAATCAGCTCTTTTTTTATCCCTCCTTTTAACTTACTTTTCTCTGTCTGTTCTTCAGTGAGTCTGCCGGTTAACGCTGCAGGAGAGCTCTTGGTGGGTAGCGCGCAAGCTGCTCTCGGCTATAGGTATGACCATATTGTTCAGCATATGACGGACCAGTTTCCGAGCGATGAGCCTATGGCTAGATTGAATGCCATCAAGAATCAGTCTTTCCATTTCCTCAATGCTATGATAAACTCCGAGAAATTTGAAGGGGAGTATTTGAAGCCTGTATTCTTTTTTGGAGATGCCTTGGTTGTAGAGAACGATCATGTTTTGGAGGTGTCAGAGGATTGGAGTTTTGTTTCTAACGGGATGGCGATCCACATCCCCCAGATGGAGCGACACTTCCCATTATCTTGGTTCAATATGCTCCCGTTGGACCGGAAGATGGGGGAGACTTTAACCCCTACCAGAAGTGGGATGTTTGTGGGGAACATCCATTATAATAACAATCTGAAGTCCGTGACTGTCGACAAAGTGCATACTAGTCGTTCTGTGACGGGGTTGGTCCCAGGTTCTTTCCTGAATGTGGCGGGCCCTAACTTCACATTATGTACTGCCGATACTTTTATAAATCAACTTGCTCGGAAAGGATCCTATCCCGTGGGTCGGTTGACGTTCCCTGGTTGGGTACACTCTATTCCCTCGTGGATCAATCTGTCTACTTGGATCTTGCGGAAGTATGAGGTCTTTTTGTGCGAGATTGGCCTTTACCACGCTATCCGAGGTACCAGTCATGGCTTGTCCATAAACAAAAAGCTGTTCATATCTCTGCTGGAAATGTATAATTGCCGTACGGGGACCTTTTACACACCTGTAGGGGAGATGGGACTCGCGCTCCATGAGATGCACGCGGTCTCCAAGCTTCCTTTGGAGGACGAAGCATTTGAAGCGTATACTCCCACTAATGAGGAACTCGAGGATTTGGAATGACGGTATCCTGGCTTCGTGGCTCTTTACCAGGAGATATTGTGTCATTATAACACATGCCATCAAATATCCCGAAAGGATGGTAACTCAGAAGGGAATGATCCCTATACCAAGGATTGGGTGCACTATCTCTTTCCGGCATATGCCTCAGGTCGAGTCACCTCTCGTCGCCCTCGATCTCGGGAGGCGGTTAAGGACTTGGTGTCGTCGGCTAAGAGAGTGGCCAACACCAGTGACGAATTAGGGAGCAAGACTGACACTTTCGGTTACTTTTTACCAGGATACTCAAGAGCTATCCGATAAAGCGCTTCTGGCAGGATTTTTGATGATCTGGCTATGAAATTGTGTAGTCTCGGGAGGAGCCGGTTCTATTGAGAGAATTAGTCGCAACTTCATCCTTTCGGCTGTGAAGTTAGTTTTGCGAATCAGGCTAGCTCTCCTCCCGGCCATGGTGTGCAGCATATACTATGGCCTTCGTACCTTCACATCCAAAGTCATTGCTCGCGACGTGACCAAGGATTTTGAACGAACTGAGTTGCCCTATCACTATTTGATGGGGTGGCTGCTGATACATTACCCGTCTTTGATGAGGCCGGGCCCTGAAGACGGTGTGACTGAAGATGACGCATTTATCTTCCGCTATCGTGACGAGCCTTGGGAATGTGAAACCACGCGGGCTTGCCGGATGGCATTGGCGAGGGCAGATAAGTATCATATCTTTGTATCCGTTCCTCGCTTTACTGCCAGGGACATAGAGGCTGTACATATTGACGGTATCGCGCCCCTCAGCTTCTGGATGGCCAGATGCTCCTATGGCTGCGTAACATTCGTCCCGCACATCTGGTGTATCGTAATCGCAATACTGTCTTTCTGGAACCTTATCTGCCTAGCAGGTTTGCCCGACAGTTTGGATACAACCAACTTTGTCTGGACAGCCCCAGTTCTTGTCTGGGTTATGAAGGTAGCCTTCTTGATGGTATCAGAGATTGGCAATATTATGATTCGTTCCATACTCGTACCATTTTCTTGGTCCCTGCCATTAAGGAGTCAGTGGAGATCTTGTATATGGCGGCTTTGTATCATGTCATGGCGAACAAACCCCCGGTCGGATTTAACCCAGGTACCAGCTTTATTGTTGGTACCGGTCTGGAGGAAGGCTCTCAAGGGGCCAAGAAAAGAAAGACTAGAGCCGAAGTACTAGATTTGGACTCCGTTGCTGAGGGTGACGAAGGCAACGAGCATGGTAAAGATGAATCTATCCTTCCAGTGGCCGATGCAGAGGTGCGTCTACCGCCCGTTTCGTCAGATGAGGCGTTGGGGGATCAGTCCCTCGTTGCGCCTGGTCCTACTCCGAAACGTAGCAGGCAAGTTTCTCCTGTTGGCGGTGTTTCTCGATCCCGGAAGCTGGTTGCAACTAGGCACCGCCCGCTAGCCATAAGAGAAAGTGGAGAAGAAGTTAACCCTGCGTCGGAGGTAATAAAACTGCTCTTGATCCCTTCTTCCTTCTTTCCTTCGAGTTTCAATTCTAATCGTCTTCGTTCTCTCTTTTAGGTGTCAGGAGAAGAAGAAGAGCTTCAAGATGTCGAGGCGGCGACCCAGGATGACGGGGACTCCCGCGAGCCTGTTCCTTTTCAAGATGAGGCAGATCAATCTGTATCCTCCTTTACGGTGACCGGGACAGAGGACGTGACTGGGCTTAACTTGGGGATCGCGGGTGAGGGGACCACGCCAGTTGTGGATGAGCTGCAGCCTCCATGCCCCTCCTCTGGTAAGATTAGCCGAATCTTGACCTGTAAGGAAGCCTATCTGCTCTATCATCACGTCCTTCGGGTTACGTCGATTGATTGTTATTCTGGACATACAGGTCCTACCCCTCCGGTGCCGAGGACGGACGTTGTTGGGACCACCCCAACCGAAGGGGCATTGGTGGAGAAGGGTGTACCTTCTCACCGTCCGACTTGTCTTGATGGGCCTTCTGGGGGCTCGAGTTTAGCGGGCCAGTCATCGGGGCAGTCGGGGCAGGAAACGATTGTCCTTACGTCATCCTCTGTTCCGATGGTTCCGAGAATCGACCTTTCTGCCCTACCGAGTATCCGAGCTTTCCGGGCGGCGGAAGATGAGTTGGCCGCTATTTATGCATCGTTCTACTCGGACTCCGTTCCTCCGGTGGCGAGCTCTAGCGTTACTCCTTTGTCGTTGCCGTCCCTGCTTCCCCTGATGCCATCCTCTGCTGAAGTTCTGGACGACGCATTACAGGACGTGGTTGCCAGTTTTCATCATCATTTGAGTAGGGGAATCGAGGCTGCTGTGGAAAGGGAAACCTCCTTCACCTTGGCCCGACAATGCGCCCAGGGTCAAGTAAATATCCTTAAGGATCTTCCTGGTGATGCAGGGGTGGCTTCGCTTCTGGAGGCAAAATTGTTGGAGGCTGATCGACTGGTGGTCGAGCTTCGAGTATTGCGGCAGGCTGATCTATCTGCTGTCATAAACGAGGAGCGGGATTCTCTTATCGCTGTTATAGAGAGGACTAGAGCTGCTCGGGATAGGACCAGACCGGCCATACTGAAGGATCTCAGCGACTTATCTGACCGGTATGATCAATTGAGTTACGCGAATGAAAATGTCACGGCTCGAGAGGAATCTGTTTCTCGTGAGATTACTGAGACACGGGAGCAGTTCCTTGCGCTTCAGAAGAAGTTGACTTTCTTGGAGTCTGAACTCGAGACTACCCGCAATGACAGGGGACTAATTGTTCAGGAGGCTGACAGGGTTACTCAAGCTTCGACTGACCTGGAGACTGCCTTGAAGAAATTGGAAGATGACTGTCAGGCGCTCTTGGGCTTGGACAATGAGGAGCATTTACTCCAGGAGGCCGAGCGTCGCGCTCGGCAACGGATTGAACGGAGGACCACCTCAGTAAGAAACCGCCTCATAGAATTGAGTAATGCTGAAATGTAGTCGGCTTTTTCTTCTTGTTTTGTTTCTGTTTTCTTTCTTTCTGAAAGGGACGTGATCCCAAAATATGTAATGCTTTTTCTTCCTTCAAATAAAGAGTACTTTCGATTCTACCCTTCATTTGTATTGCTTGCTGCGCCTGTGATAGTGCGATGATGTTCTCTCCCGTATAGGGGATATATTTGTGGACCTGTTACCCATGGCATACCTTAGTTTTAGGTACAGACAACAAGTTTTGGTCAGGATACCTGAAGCAGCCATGGCAAAGTGGTCATGGGTGCTTTTGGTATTGGGAAAAGGAATGCCGTAGAGCAGCTGGGCTCCTAGGGCATGATGAGATGA
Source organism: Iris pallida (assembly GCA_029216955.1). NCBI lineage: Eukaryota > Viridiplantae > Streptophyta > Magnoliopsida > Asparagales > Iridaceae > Iris > Iris pallida. Next base: position 5,137,692 of record JANAVB010009800.1, read on the forward strand.
TAGGTTTGTGCTAAGAAACTTAGCTGAGGATATTTGTGGGCCTATTATCCTTAGCGTACCCTGGTTTTAGGATACAGATAATAGGATGAGGGGGAACCGACATACTTGCTCAGAGGTAATGAGGACATGGCAAGTGGGAAGGTTTTTTAAACGTAGAGTCTTCCTATTCATAGGTAATGAGAACATGGCAGGAGTGAACTCGACGGAGGATATTGATGGTCCACAGAGGATATTTGTGGTCAACAGAGGACATTTGTGGACCTATTACCCTTGGCGTACTCCGGTTGCGGGTACAGAGAATAGGTCGAAAGGGGATCATCATACTTACTCAGAGGTAATAAGGACATGGTAAGTATGAAGGTTTCTTCGACGAAGCCTTCCCATTCAGAGGTAGTGAAGACATGACAGGAGTGGGCTCAATGAAGGAGGGCACATAGACCGACTCAGATGTAATGAGGACATGGAAGTTCTATGTGAGGGGTGATTTATTTTTGGCGGAAGTGGAACGACTCAGAGGTAATGAGGACATGGTCGTTTTGGAAATTTGTGGATCGATTACCCTTTTTGTGCACTGGGAGTGCGGGTATTAGATCATGAGGGAGGATCTCCTTCAAGAAGAAAGTTCAGAGGTATGATCATACATAACTTTCTTTCTGAAAGAGTGACCGGGATATGAGTTCAGAGGCACCAGCGGGTACATGACTCGATAATTTGGAATATTATAGATGTGTGAGTTCAGCGGTACCAGCGGGTACATAACTCGATGATCGGGGATATGGAGGATGTGAGTTCAGCGGTACCAGCGGATACGTGACTCAAAAATCTGACAAACTATGAGGGTGAGTTCAGTGGTACCAGCGGATACATGACTCAAAAATCTGGAATGTTGTGATGGTGAGTGTGAGTTCAGCGGTACCAGCGGGTACGTAACTCGAAAATCTGGAGAATGTCGTTTAGACATAATATTTCTTCAGGAACTTGCCGTTGACAGGCAACATGAGCAAGTCTCCATTTTGCTTAGCGAGGCGGTAAGCACCGTTGGAGAATACTGTCTCTATGATAAATGGGCCTTCCCATTTTGGCTGGAACTTGCCGGCGGTCTTGTGAGTCATGACCATTAGTCTCCGGACTGCCAGAACAAGATCGTCCACTTGGAATGTTCTGATTTTGACCTTCTTGTTGAAGGCTCCTGAGATGTGTGCTTGGTACAGCTCGATCCTTTGCTGAGCTAGGAGGCGCTTTTCATCTAAGGCCTCTAACTCTTGCAGTTGACGTCGGTAGTTGTCATTCGTCGTTAATTGATAAGTGAGGGCGACGCGGCGTGAGGGTATTTGAGTCTCTAATGGGAGAACTGTCTCACTCTCGTACACTAGGGAGAATGGCGTATTCCCAGTAGCTGTTCGAACCGTGGTGCGATAAGCCCATAAGCATTCGCCGAGTTTCTCGTTCCAGTCACATTTGTTGGAGGAGACAAACTTCTTAAGGAGTTTGATGATTGTTTTGTTGAATGCCTCTGCTAACCCGTTTGCTGCCGGGTTGTACGGCGTCGAAGCGATATTCTTAATACGGTATTTATCGCAAAACTGATAGAATGCGTGGCTTACAAACTGTGGACCATTATCATGGATGATCCTTCGTGGCAGTCCAAAGCGGTAGATGACGTGATGCTTAAGGAAGCTGATCACGTTTGAAGTCTTGACTTCTGCGAGTGGGACAGCTTTCGCCCATTTGGAGAAGTAATCGGTGATCGCAAGTATGAAGCGATGTCCTCGGGAGGAAGGTGGGGTGATTGGACCAATGATATCCATTCCCCATGCTTCGAATGGCCAGGACGCCACTGTCGGATATAGAAATTCAGATGGTTAGTGAATGAAGTCCGCGTGGACCTGGTAGGCTTTGTATTTTCTAGCATAATCTATCGCATCTGCCACCATCGTGGGCCAATAGTAGCCCATTCGTCGAAGGCGGTCTTGCAGTTTTGGGCTGGGCTGGTGGGCCCCGCAGACACCATCGTGAGCTTCTCGTACGGCTTCTTTGGCTTCTGCATTTGACAGACACCGAAGCAGTAATCCGTCGTAGGAGCGGCGATACATCATTTTGTTTCTGTATCGTAGAAGAATCTGAGAGAACTTCGTCTGATGGAAGTGGCTTCCTTTGGGTTCTCGGATAGGATGTCGTAGACGACGAAGTCGATGAATGGTTGTCTCCAGTCTGGGGCATCATCGATCGTCTGGGCGGAATAACTCGCCACGAATTGCACATTGTTCTTGGGACAGACTAGTTCGTGGCCTATCACATCCACTGATTGGCGATCATAATTTGGGACTGCTAGGGAAGCGGCCAGACCGGCTAGGGCATCGGCTTCAATATTTCGGAGTCTGGGGACGTGCTCGATGAAGAACCCCTCAAATGACGAGATGATATCGATCGCTATTTGGTGATAAGGAATCATGTCTTCGTGGCGGACTTCGTACGAGCCCCGGATCTGATTGACGATTAGTTGGGAATTGCCGTATGCTTTAAGGTATTCTACCCCCAGCTCTCTTGCAAGTTGGAGGCCAATGACCAGAGCGTTGTACTCGGCCACATTGTTAGAGCAGGGCTCGGTGAGAGAATAAGCGCGGTTAATAACCAATCCGGAAGGGGAGATCAGTACTACCCCGGCTCCGACGACTATATTGCCTTTAGGTCCGGTCCTTGAAGCACCGTCAAAGAACATTCGCCATATAGCCTCGTGAGAGGTTGCATGCGAGTCGGCGACCTCGTCTGGGATCTCTTCATATATCCTGGAGGACTCCGAGCCTGGGTGGGCTGCTAAAAAGTCTGCCAGGGCTTGACCTTTGACTGCCTTTTGGGGGACGAAGATCATATGATAAGGGGACATCAATATTGCCCATGTGGCGAGTCGAGAGCTGAGTGCCCCTGGTTTAGTCATGAGGACCTTGAGAGGGTTGACTCGTGAGATCACATGTATCGTTTGTCCGATGACATAATGCCGCATTTTCTGAATGACGAACACCAGGGCGAGGCATTCCTTCTCCACAGCGGTGTATCGGTGCTCTGGCCTAATCATCATTCGGCTGAGGTAATATATGGCCTGCTCATGGCCTGCGTCGTTGTTCTGTGCCAGCAGAGCCCCAAGGGAGTGTTCTATTGCTCGTACATAGAGCAGGAATAGTTTTCCAGGAACCGGGGCCACCAAAACTGGAGGATTTGACAAATATTCTTTGATGCTGTCGAAAGCCTGCTGGCATTCCTCGTCCCATACGAATGAGACTCCTTTCTTCATGAGATGCATGAACGGTCGGCATCGCCCGGAGAGGTTGGAAATGAATCTTCTGATATAAGCTAGCCTCCCTTGAAGGCCTCTGAGTTCGCGGAGATTTCTCGGGGGACCCATCTCCATGATTGCTTTTGTCTTCTCAGGGTCTACATGGATACCCTTTGCAGTGATGATGAAGCCTAAGAACTTTCCGCTGGATACGCCCAGAAAGGACTTCGTAGGATTTATTTTCAAATTGTGTGCTCGCATTAGGTCGAATACCGTCCTTAGATCCTGCAGATGGTCTCCTTTGCTACCGCTCTTAACGGTTATATCGTCAACGTAGCACTCCACAGTCTTGCGTAAGTGGTCTCTGAAGATGATGCTCATGGCTCTTTGATATGTGGTGCCGGCATTCTTCAATCCGAAAGGCATGACTGTGTAGCAGTACGTGCCAATTGGTGTTCGGAATGAAGTATGCTTTTCGTCATCAGGAGACATTTTGATTTGGTTGTACCCCAAGAAGCCATCCATGAATGACATGCGTTCGAAGCCGCAGGTATTGTCGATCATGATGTATGTGATAGGAAGGAGAAATTCATCTTTGGGGCACGCCTCGTTCAGGTTGCGGAAGTTGATGCAGATTCGAATCTTTCCATTCTTCTTGAGGACGGGTACTACATTGGCGACCCAATCGGGATGTTGCTTCTCACGAATGAAGCCGCTGGCTATCAGTTTGTTGACTTCGGCTTCGATCGCGTCCATGATGCCTGGACGAAAGCGTCGCTGTTGTTGCTTGACCGGCTTCGCATCTGGTCGAATGTTGAGTTTGTGAAGAACGATGACAGGATTTAACCCTGGCATGTCTTCATAGCTCCAGGCGAATACATCAATATAATCTCTGACAAGTTCTAACAGCGACTCCCGTTCTTCGTTAGTTAGGTTTTTACTGATGAAAATCGATTTTGGAGAAGATTCGCTGCCGAGATCCACTTGTATGACCTCATCTTCAGTAGGAGGTTCTCTCAGTTCGAACCGCTTTTCCTATTGTGCGTCTAATTGCTGAGCCCATGGCTCTAGTTCAAAGATTTCGGGGATGTCTTCGTCTTCCTCGTAAGCGTCGACGAATGCCATGTTGACTGACATAACTTGTCTGAACACATCTCCGATGCTGGTATCTGAGTTGGAAGTTGGTAATCCGGTTGAATGTGACTGCCAGTCGCATTCTTCATCTGAACTTTCAGGGGTCGTAGTAGGCGTTACATACCCTAACCCGCATCGAGTTTTGTTATAATAGTTCCGTGGTTTGCCCGCCGGGACTGGCGGCTTCAAAGGTAATCGTCGCCCAGTGCCGTAGTTCAATCCTGGCATCGTCTCCAGTTTATACCCCTGTTTCTGCATGAGATATTTGGATTGAGGGCTATAGAGATACAGAGGCAGTCTTCCGGCATCTGACCCGAGGTCGGCTTCTTCTATGGTGAGGGGGTGCGGGTTGTTCGTCCGGCCGAAGATGATCGGATGATCTCCTCTCTCGAATATTCGGTAAGCGTCTTCTACTGGAGTAAGCTGGATCGCGGTGTACACATTTGTCACTTGTGTGTGTAGGTGAGTGCCTATATCGTGTTCCATAGCGTACATGGTACATAGCTTATTAAGCTCGATGTAGTTCAAAGATAACCCTTTATTGATGAAGTAAGGTATCTTTTCTAGGGGGATTGCATCATCAGCGGAGGGGACATCAGTGTGGGCAGCCACGTACTTGGCTAGCTTCGGTTCCTCTTCGGCTACCCCCTGTGTGAACGAAGACTGAGAGGATGACCTGAGAAGCTTGATTGTCAGTGGTTCAGTTGATGGAGCAGAGCGTGGAGTTGTTGGCAGACTAGCGACCCCCAGTTTGGCATTTGATGTAGGGCGAGGAGTGGCTGGTTTGCTAGAAGTGTCAGACCTTGCATCGGGGTGACGACCCTTCCTGGGAAGGCGTATCGTCATGGGCCTGTCCGAGGGGTTGAGCTTCCCTGCTTGTGGTTGGCTGACTCTTGGTAGCCTGATTGTCAGTGGCTCCGTTGTGGGTCTCGGCACCTGGCCAGACCTTGGCAGCCGGATTATCATTTGCTCCTCCTGCGTTGAGAGGCTGATTGCGTCCTTCCGCAGAGTGGCGGTAAGGGGTGCGGACTTGCCCAGTTTGCGAGCTTGGAGGTGGATCGTCAGGGGTCCTTCTGATTCCGTGGCTGTCTCGGTATGAGCTTGTACGTCTCCTTCATCAAGGTACCTTTTCGACTTCTCGTATAAGCAAGAGTCCGAGTAGTAGGATTCGACCCCTTTGAAGGGATCGATATCAGCAAATTCTGTCTTCACGAAGCCGTGTTTGTCGACATATTTGAAGCACTGGTGTAGCGTGGAAGGCACGATCATATAATCGTGAATCCATGGACGCCCCAAGAGGATGTTGTAAGAAGTGTCTGCATCTATGACGTAGCAGGTGACTTCGGATTGGAGGTCGCCAATTTGACACTTCAGACGAATCATCCCAATAGGGTAGCTCCTGCCCGAATTGAAACCGCTGATGGCGGTACATGTAGGTGTCAGGCGATGCATTGGGATGCGGAGATGATGTAGCAGGCCCTTCGGGATGATGCTTATGGAAGAGCCAGGATCAATGTGCATCCGATCCACCTTCATGTCGCCGATGTATCCCGTGTAGTATAGCGGTCGGTCATGTAGGTTGGTTTTGATGAGCATGTCCTGCAGAGTGAAGACGATATTGGGCATTGCTCCCGTGCAGGCACTGTCTTGGAGATCCATGGGTGAGTCCTCCCCGGTGAGGTTGGATTGAGCCAGATAGGCATCGGCATTTTGGAGTGCTTCGCTCAATGCAATACGAACGTCCTTGGAGAGCCTTAGGAGTTCGTACAGTGACAATTTGGCCGGTGTGTTAGCCAATTGTGCTAAGATGTCAAAGTTGTAGGGCCTCTCTAGTCCTTGGGCTGCATCTTTTCGGAGAGATTTGTCGAAGCGAGTCTCCTTCGGCCTAGGCTTGTCGGTCGTCGAAGGCTGAGCCGGTCCCGGAGCATCAGTTGTAGTGGGTTGATGATTTTCAGCTGGATTGTCAACCACAGGTTGGAATTGCACTCCGGACCGCGTGACGACGGCTGTAGCTTCCTCGTTGTCTGCTGAGATTGTGTGGCAGGTCCTGATTTTTCCACTCTTCTTTCTGTTGGTGGGAGATGGTGTGGGTCGAGTTACTTCTGACACCAAGTCTAGATGGACCCACATGACCTCTCCTTGTGAGGTGGTGAGAGGTACTAGACCAGCAGCCTGTTCTCGGGAAGGTGGAAGATTAGTAATCTCCATCGTTGCCAGAGGGACGGGGATTACCCCGTCTTGAGTCTCCGTCGGAGGGAAGCTGCCGAATTGTACGGACACCATATTGGCTGCTACGGTTACCTCTTCGAAGTCGATGGCCAGAGCGTTCGAATCGTTGAGGCTTTGGATGTACCGTTTTAGTTGGTAGCAGTCGTGTGTAGCGTGGTGTACATAACGGTGGTAATGGCAGAACTTTGGGTTCTCCAGATCAGCCGGCCGAGGCTCCCGTCTTGGTGGAGGAAGCGGAATTCTATCTCCTTGTATGAGCATGTCCAAGATAGGCTTGACGTGGCCGTCTTCGAAAGAGTAAGTGATTTGAAGCCATTGTTTGTCTGCTGGTTGTGACTCGGGCTTCTGGGCCGTGTCGGCCACCATAGCCTGCTTTTCCTTGTTGTCCCGATTGTTGGAGGGGTTACCCCCATTATCGTTGTTGGGACGCTTGCCCTTGTTTTTTCCTTCTGAGATGTGCAATCCCAGTTGGCGAGCCTTCTTCAGTCGTTCTTCGGCGCTTGTGGCGCTGATGATGAACGCCTTCCAATCTTTGAATTGACTTTCGCCCATCCAGAGACTGATCGTTGGAAGCAGCCTTTTTTGGCAAATTTTAATCAAAAAGGAATCTGGATTTCCGGAAGGCAGCTTCATGGCGGTCTGGCGGAACCGCTCGATGTAGTTTCTTGTCAACTCCTTCTCCCCTTGGACGACGTCCATGAGAGTGGACATTGTGACATCCTGTCCTACCTCATAGAATCTCTCCAAGAACAAGCGTTTGAAGCCAGCGAAGGAGTGGATACAGTTGTCCGGTAGATTGCGGTACCAATCGAAGGCGACTCCTTCCAACGCCCCAATGAATAACCGTGTGAGGATAGCATCATCATGGGGCAGATGGTCGGTGGTGACCTCGAAGTAAGTGATGTACCGACTTGCTGAGGTTTTGCCATCATACGGGTTGATATTGAATGGCTTATATCTTGGTGGGAATGGAACATCCCTCCTTTCAGCAGGGTATGGTTGCCGTATTCTGAGATCTTGAGCGTTTTCTCGGGCATGGAACATGGCTCGGAGCTCCTGGAGCTCTCTCCTTACTTCTCGGGTCTCATCTGTCACGGTAGGGGCTGTTATTTCGGGAGGATTATTGTCCGGGTTTGGTGCCGCTGAGTTTGAATCTATATTGACCGCGGGGCCCGTGCTTGTTTGACCAGGCGTTCCTCCTTGTAGAGTGGACAGGGCCACTTTAATCTCGTCTACAGACTTGACCAAAGCAAGTAATATGGCTTCGAGATTGTCGATGCGCTGGCGATCATTGGAACCGCCTTGATTGCTGTCCGTCATAAAAACCGTCCTTACATGAGGGATGGAAGAAACGGTGGAGGATGTGCCCTCCGAGTCATACCCATGCACCGAAAAGTCGTCGGGGTAGGTGGGAATGTTCTCTTCGGGTTCGGACTCGGAGGGAACGGTATCCCCAGCCTCGGAGCTTGCCTCGTCTTGAGAGCCATGGATATCCCCGGGGACATCAGCGTCTGTTGTACCTGATGGGAGAGTGGTTTTCCCGGGCTCGGCTTCTTGAAACATCGGGTTATTGTGCATATTCGGAGGAGTGCTACCCCCAGTTCCCACAACCCCCAGCGATGTGGATGATGAATTTCCCATCGTGGCAGGTTTCGTCTTTGAACGGGTGTGTTGGAATACACCAGTAGAGGACAACCGTTTAGATGATAGTTTCTTAGCTGTAGTGGTTAATATCTTGGGACTGAATATACTTGTCTTTTTCCCTCTCCTTTCGGCGGGGACCTTCTGAGCGGAATTGCAGGAGACAACAAGAGGTGCCTCATCTTCTGAGCTCGGATGCTGTAGCCTTTGGAAGACAGACGGCCGATCCTCCGTCGCTGTCGCGCTGTTGCAACAGCAGTTGACGATGATTTGGGTGTAGTGATGTCCAAGCGAGGACTCTTTGCACGCCGAGGCTCCTTCTCTTTCCTTGCGCTTGTGGAGGATCGCCTCACGCAGATCAGAGGAACCGCTTTGTCCTTTTGCCGCCGGGGACTGGACTCGAGCGGTTTTATACAACTTCCCATCAGAGGCCCGTGTGATAATCAACGGGACACCCCGATAGTTAGAGGTTGGGACAGCTGACTGGGCTTGGTGAGCCCGCGCTGCCCTAGACTTCCTCCTTTTAGCACTTGCGGGTGCGTAATAGGAGGAGTCCAAGTTGAATATCACAGAGTCTGGCTTATCATCCAGAGAACCATCAGAGTCAGGACCGCATGAGAGACGGTCAAAGACTGATCGAGAGAAGCGTGGAACGTACGCTATGCGGCTCGAATTGGGCACCGTGCAGGCTGTCTGCATGCGGTTGTCTTCTGCCGTTGGATGAGTTGTTTTTATGCGGCTAGGAGTCACGACCGTGCAGGCTGGCCGCATGCGGTTGGCAATTGTGGCCGCATGGGTTTTCTGCAAGCGATTGACTTTCTTAGCCGCTTGAGTTTCATCCATGTGGTCGGCAACTGTAGCCGCATAAGCTATGCGGCTGACAGATTTGGCCGCATGAGTTTTCTCCATGCGGCTGGCGGATGTAGCCGCATGAGCTTTCTCCCTGCGGCTAATACCCTTATGCGGCTCGGATCTCATAGAGTTCCTCTTTTCCCCTGCAAGTCCAGCATCATAGTGTTTTCTTCTGCCGGACTTGGGGACAGCAGAGTTGTCTATGGTCTGAAGTGGGGCCGCAGGAGAGTCCTTCTCGCCGTCTTGAGCAACAGAGGATATCCCATCGAGGGCTTGGGGAGGAGCAAATGATTTTGGCCTCCACTCTTTGCGAGCCTTCGTGCTGCGGGTGCATTTTTGGACCGGGCCAGCGCTTCCTTCGGAGAGCATCTCTTCAAACGCCTGTTGGTCGAAGCGGACAACCATCTTTTATTGCGTGGAGCCAAGTTTGGCTGCATCCGATTGCGTCACCAACTCCTCAGCCGTGGAGAAGTTAGTCCCCAGCAGAGTCGCCATCGTGTTTGCCATAAAATATAAAAGAACAGAACAATTATCGGAGGACCGGACTTTTACTTCACGCTACAAACTCGCTTGTACAAAGAAAGCCTAGGGACAAAAACCTAGGTACAGCAGTATAAGTACAATTGTTTATTTTAGATTCTGGGGGGTGACGATAGAGGCTCGGGAAGGCGACGGCAGCCCTGCCTTAATCCTTGGACGATCGGTATGCAGCCTTGGCTCCTGTGAAAAGATGGTTGGCATTGATGAAGAAATGCTCTTCTTGCTTCTCTGTTGCTCTTTTGGCTTCTCTCTCTCTCTCTCTCTGTGTGTATTCTCTCTCTGACTATGGGGGGAAGTCTCTCTGTATATACGTATTTCTCTCTATTGTTGTATATATATTACAAGGGAATGGCACCTTGCTATTTATAATAGTGAGATGTGATCATTAGGGTTGCCAATGATTAGCTCTTGGAGATGGCGGCGGCCCATAGATTGGTCAATCCAGGCCGTTCAGTTTTGATTGTGACGAATCCGAGCCTTTAGGTGTAGATTACACCAAATCCCATAAGCAATTAATGTTGATTGGAATAAATCTTCCTTATAATAATCTTCTGACAATTAAATTTATTCTCCTGCCACGTGTCCCAGATTATTGGGATTTGACTCAATCTTTAATGGCAGCAAATCTGATGAATTAATCGGTTTAGGACACGTGTCCCAGGAGCTGCTGGGGGGTCTGGACCGCATGACGAGTGAGCCGCATATGAATTTGAGCCGCATATGATTAAGCCCACGTGTTAGGGCTGCCTGGGCAGTGGCCCTCACTTGAGCCATCGAACCACAAGGGAGTAATCCTTGTGGGCCGCATAGGTACATATCCGCCTGAGCCGCATGGACATGATCCTCTTGAACCGCATGAGAAGTCCTCGCTCGAGCCGCATGAGGCTTTCTTGACCTGAGCCGCATAAGACAGATTCACTCTGAACCGTATGAGAAGTTCTTTGCTCGAGCCACATGAGGCTTCCTTGACCTGAGCCGCATAGGATTCATTCTGAACCGCATGAGAAGTGAGCCGCATACGAACGCCCACGTGGCAAGGCCACATGGCATTTTTATGGCTCTTGGGGGATTTGTGCCAGAGATCTCTTTTCTCTTCCCTAGAGATTTATCATTATGACAGAGTCATAATTACCTGCTTTTACGTCAGGGCTGTCAACTTTTCAGAGGGGTCAGCCGTCACAGCAATTAATGTAGCATGGGTCGGAGGGGAGCACTGTTAGGCCACGTGTCTTCCGAGCAGCATGGAATGCCTCGGGCCGCATGGATTGTTCAGCCGCATGACTCCCTGAGCCGTATGAGTTTTCTGAGCCGCATGGATATTTCCTGGCCGCATGAGTCATTTTCTTTAGTATTTTTTATGCTTCTACAGCTCAGTACTGGGCTGTCGATTTGTCCTGGGGAGACAAATGACCATCGGCTTAACAGAAGGATTTATCTCTTCTGATTGTTGTTGGCCGGCTCTTGGCAGTCTGATTGTCTTTGGCTCCACAGTGGGTCTCGGCTCCTGGCTAGACCTTGGGAGTCGGATAACCATTTGTTCCTTTTATGTAGTGAGCACCGGTTGACTGGTTACTTCTTTATATAGAGTGGCTACAAGAGGTGCAGTTCTGCCTAGTTTGTGGGCCTGGAAATGGATCTTCAGAGGTTCTTCTGATCCCATTGTAGCCTCTGTTCGGTCTTGAGCATCCCCTTCGACCAGGTGCTTTTTTGATTTCTCGTACAAGTAGGCATTCAAGTAGTAGGATTCAACCCTTTGAAGGGATCGACGTCGGCGAATTCCGTTCTTACGAAGCCATATTTATCAACATATTTGAAGCACTGGTGCACTGTAGAGGGCACGATCATATAATCATATATCCAAGCACGCCCCAGGAAAATGTTGTAGGACGTATTTGCATCTATGACGTAGCAAGTCACTTCCGACTGGAGGTCGCCAATTTGGCATTTCAAGCGAATCTTCCCAATAGGATAGCTTCTTCCTGAATTGAAATCGCTGTTGGCGGTGTTGGTAGGTGTTAGCCGATGCATAGGGATACGCAGGAGGTGAAGCAAGCTCTTCGGAATGATGCTTATTGAAGAATCGGGATCAATGTGCTTCCGATCTACTTTGATGTTGCCGATATATCCAGTATAATATAGAGGGCGATCGTGCAGGTTGGTCTTGATGAGCATATCCTACGGAGTGATCACGATGTCGGGCATTGCACCTGTACAATTACTGTACTGGAAATCCGCTGGAGAGATCCCCCTGTAAGCTTGACCTGAGCCAAATAAGTATCAGCATTCTGGAGTGCTTCACTCAGTGCGATGCGAATATCCTTGGAGAGCCTCAAGAGCTCATATAATGACAATTTTGCTGGTGTGTTGGCCAATTATGCCAGGATGTCAAAATTGTAAGGCCTCTCCAGCCCCTGAGGTGCGTCTTTACGGAGCGGCTTGTCGAAACGGGTCTCGTTTGTCTTAGGCTTGTCGACCGACGGAGGCTGAGAATGTCCTGGGGCATCAGTAGTGGCCGGCTGACGATCTTCAGCCAAGTTACCCGATATGGGTTGAGATTGTGCACCGGACCAGGTAACGACAGTTGTTGCTTCTTCGGCTTCGGCTGAGATTGTGTGGCAAGACTTAGCCTTTCCGCCTTTCTTCTTACCGGTGGAGGATGATGCTGACAGAGGTACTTCAGGCACCAAGTCCGTGTGGACCCACATGACCTTTCTTCGTGACGTGGTGAGCGGCTCCAGCCCAGTCGTCTTGTCTCGGAGAGGTAGAAGATTAGTGACCTCTATTGTTGCCTGGGGGATGGGTACTATGCCATCTTGAGTCCTTATTGGAGGAAAGCTGCCGAATTGGACCAACACCATGTTAGTAGCCACGGTTACCTTCTCAAAATCAATGGACAGAGCCTTGGAATCGATGAGGTTCTGGATGTACCGTTTGAATTGGAAGCAGTCCTGAGTAGCGTGGTGGACGTAGCTGTGGAAGTGACAGTACTTCGGGCTCTCCATCTCTGTAGGTCGAGGTTCACGTCTCGGTGGAGGGAGCTAAATTCTATCCCCTTGTAAGAGCATGTCAAAGATGGGCTTGACATGGCTATCCTCGAAGGAGTAGGTCACCTGAGGCCACTGTTTCTCCACCTGCTTTGGTTCAGGCTTCTGGGCTGTATCGGCAACCACAGCCTATTTGCCTTTGGTGTCCCGGTTATTATAGGAACCACCGTCGTTGTTGTTGTTGGTATTAGGGCGTTTGTCCTTATCCTCTCCATCCGAGATATGCAATCCCAGTTGGCGAGCCTTCTTTAATTTTGCTTCTGCGTTAGTGGCGCTGATGATGAAGGCCTTCTAGTCTTTAAATTGATCTTCGCCCATCGAGAGGCTGATTGTGGGGAGCAGTCTCTTTTGGCAAATCTCAATTAAAGAAGAGTCCGGGTTGCCAGAGGGCAATTTTATTACGGTTTGGCGAAACCACTCGATGTAATTCCTTGTCAGTTCTTTTTCTCCTTGAATGACGTCTATGAGGTTTGACATCGTCACATCTTGTCCCACCTCGTAGAATCTTTCCAAGAATATATGTTTGAAGCCGACAAAGGAATGGATGCAGTTATCCGGCAGGTTACGGTACCAATCGAACGCGACCCCCTCCAATGTCCTGATGAATAATCGCGTGAGGATGGCGTCGTCATGCGGCAGATGGTCTGTTATGACCTCGAAGTAGGTCATGTACTGGCTCGCAGAGGTCTTTTCGTCATTTGGATTGATATTGAATGGTTTGTATCGTGGAGGGAAGGGGATATCTCCCCATACAAAAGGATACGGCTGTCGTATCCTACGGTCCTGAGAGAATTCTCGGGCGTGAAACATTACACGGAGCTCCTGGACTTCTCTTCTCACCTTTCTAGCTTCTTTTGCAGCAGTGGGACCCGATATTCTGGGTGGATTATTGTCCGGGGTTGGCGCGGTCGTGTTTGAGTCCACATTGACGGCGGGACCCAAGCTTGTTTGACCAGGTGTCCTAGCTTATAGAGCCGGTAGGGTAGCCTTGATCTCGTCCACTGACTTAACCAATGTTTGGAGTATGGCCTCAAGAGTGTCGAGGCACTGCCGATCACTAGGACCGTCTTGGTTGTTATCAGTCATGAATACCGTCCTCACATGAGGAGAAGTGGAAGGAACTGTAGAAGACGTGCCATCCGAATCATACCCTCGTATAGAGAAGTCGTCGGGGTATGTGGAAATATTCTCCTCTGGTTCGTACTCGGAGGAGGTGCTACCCCCTACATAGGAGGTTGCCTCGTCTTGGACGTTTTCAGGGACGTCTGCGTCTGTTGTATCTGTTGGGGGGATTATTTCCCCTGGTTCATCTTCTTGAAACGCTGGATTATTGTGGATGTTCCGAGGAGTGCTACCCCCAGCTCCAACTATCCCCAGGGATGTAGATGGCGAATCTCCAAGTGATAAAGATTTCGTCTTTGAGCGGGTACCTTGATAAACCCCTCCTGTGACGGCTATGGACAAGCTCCTAGATGAGAGTTTCTTGGCCGCGCTGGTTGAGATTGTCGGGCTGGACATGTTTATTTTCTTTCCTCCATTGCCCGTAGGGACCTTTCGGGTAGAATTACAAGAGGCGAAAGGAAGCGCCTCGTCCCCCGAGCTTTGTTGTAGGACCGATCCTGACAGCTATAGTCGTTAGAAGACGGACTGCCGGTCCTCTTGCACTGCTGTCTTGTTGCAGCAGCAATTGACAATGACTTGAGTGCAGTGACGTCCATGGAAGGACTCTTTGTACGCCAAGGTTTCTTCCCTTTACTTGCGCTTGTCAAGGATCACATCTCGCAAGTCAAGGACATCTTGATCAACCTCTGTACTCGCTTTGTAGGCCCGGGTATTCCGAGCACACGAGTGCGTAGGTATCATGTTTGCTCCCTGATGTGGGGCTAGTAAAAGCACTTGCCCTAGATCATTGTTGGGAGACTCTTGAGAACCACTCTGTCCGTTTGTCGCCGGAGGTTGGACACGGGCGGTTTTGTACAACTTTCTATCAAAGGCCCGCATAATAGTTAGCGGGACTCTCTGACGGTCAGTAGTTGGGGCAGTTGGCTGAGCTCGACGAGCCTGCGCTGTCCTGGACTTCTTTGTTCTAGCACCCGAGGGTGCATAGTTGGAAGAGTCCAAGCTGTGTCGTATAGAGTCTGGCACATCCTCGCTGGAGCTTCTGAGGTCAGGCCCGTATGAGAGGCGGTTGAAGACTAAACCCGAACCGCATAGGGCGGATGGTCGGCGGCTGGGATTGGATGCCTCATAGGTTATTTCCCTGTGGCTGGGATTGTTGGTCGCATATGCATTCTTCCTACGGCTGGGATTGGTGGCCGCATATGCATTCTCCTTGCGGCTGGGATTAGTGGCCGCATATGTATTCTCCCTACGGCTGGGATTGGTGGCCGCATATGCATTCTTCCTGCGGCCCACACCCTTATGCGGCTTCTTCTTGGACCACATGGAGTCCCCGTTTGCCCTCGCAAGTCCAGCATCGTAGTGTTTTTCTTTGCTGGATTTGGGGACAGCAGGGTCCTCTGCGGCCTGAAGTGGGGCCGCATGTGAGTCTTCTTTGTCGTCTTGAGCAGCAGGGAAACTTGTTCCAGAGCTTGGGGAGAGGCAACGGTTTTGGGCCTCCACGTCCTGTGGGTCTTCTTTGGGTCGGCTCGCTTCTGGATTGGGCTAGCGCTCCCTTCGGAGAGCATCTCTTTGAACGCTTGCTGGTCGAAACGAACAACAAGCATTTGTTGCATGGAACCGAGTTTGAGTGCGTCCGATTGCATCACCAACTTATCAGCAGTGGAGAAGTTAGTCCCCAGTAGAGTCGCCATCGTGTTTGCCATTGATCGTCGTAGAACAGAACAATTTTATGGGAGTGTGAGCACCCTAAATTTTGGGTTGATTTTTTTTCATTTTATTTTAATTTTCTGATTAGAGGTAATTTTGAAATTTTGTGTTTATAATTATTTTAATAATGATATTTAATTCATGATATGATTTTTGGTAATTTTAAATTATTTTAACATTATTTAAAACAATGACTTGTGGTTTTGACGTTTTGCTAGTGAAACCCTAGAGACTGTTTGACCTAGAGCCTAACCATGTGATTATGATATTTTAATGTTATTTTTGGCCTAAGGATATTTTTGCATTTGACCTCTTTGAATTATTTTGATATTATTTTATTATTTATGATATTGTTTTGGGGTTATTTGAGTCGGGTTCGAATTTCAACTCAATCCGACTTGAAACGGGGACCCGGGGGTAGTTTGACTCTAGTGGGACCCACACACTAGTTAGACATGGCCCACATGATATTAATTTTAGTCCACATGATAGAAATATTTTAGTTAGAGGTTAGACTAATTATTATGGATAAGGTTAGTGTGATTAGAGACTTTAGAATGACTAATTTTGCCCCAACCAATTAGCTCTTTCCTAATACTCATAGAATAGGTTAGTAGGGGCTTTTGGACTTTTCCTAATAGGACAAAACCACCTTTATGGCCAGCCACAATAAGGATAGGGTTGAGCCTCCCATTTGTCATTATCCATCTATTTTTCTCTCTCTTGTTCTTTCCCAAATTCCTAGAGAGCAATCCCTAGCAATTTCTCCACCAAATCCTTCCATTTCACCACCAAATCTTCTTCTTTCCTTCTCCATTCTAGTCAAGGAGGAAGCTACCCAAGTTTGGAAGGATTCGGAGCTCGTTCGTGTCCTTTTGGAATCTCTACGTGTCGGTGTCGCTCCGGGAAGGTTTTTCTTCGATTCGATCTACCGGGAGGTATAAATTCCTTCTCCTTTTCATTTTCTCATGCATATAGGTCTATTTTGAATCCATAGGAATGACCTCCATGGTTGTATCTCCATTTGTGTCTATTTTGTGTCCATTTGGAGGTCATAGGAGTGTCCTTTGTGTTGTGGATGTGTTCATGTTACATATATAGATTTATATATATATATATTGTAATGAGAGTGTATCTATATTTATATATGTAATAAATGGTTCATGATGATTATATAATCAAGTTTGTGAGTGTGGTTCCTCATATTATTATTGCTATTATTGTTGTGGATAATTAGGATATATATTGTGTATTCTTTTGGCTCAAACTATCTAAATCCGTCATGATTTTTATTCACGTTTTTAATTTCAGCCCTAACTTCGAAATGTCATAACTTTTAGCTCAAAGCTCGGTTTAATCTCCCATTTTTTTAAAAGAAGCATATTGAAGTTAGCTTTCCAAAAACATGTATTAATAGGCCTAATTCTTTCTGTAACTTTCTAGAGAATTATTTGAGTGTCAGCTGTACGAAAAACAAACGCGTTCTCGGTGTTTTCGCGATTCCGGGAGTTTTCGGAAACGAAAACGCGATCCGTTTAAAGTTTCGGAAAGCTAACACATAGATCTATAATATACTTTAATCATAGAGTTTAGTTCATGCTGAAATGGTACAGTATTCATTATTAGTAGGAGTTACTATTCGGCATATGCATTTTGTGCACCCTTGTGTGTAATATAATGTTCTATTTGATTTTAACCCATGTTAATGTATATACATTATGTAACTAAATAGAGAATGCAAGCATGAGTAAATGTTTAAAGAAATGATATATGAGGTGTAAGTATCCTATCTAATGTAAGCATGTATAAGTATGTCTTGTAATGAATATGTAGGTTCCATAGTATGTAATGTATGGTGCATATAGTAGTGCAAGAAAATAAATGAATAATGAATGAATGCAAGCATGAATGTAATGTAATAATAGATGTAATATATGCAATATACAAGTTAATGAGATGTAATGTTCTATGTTAACACAAATCCTATATTACCTCATGTACCCCCTTACACTATGTTGACACTATCATACTTGACACATTGTTCACTTACACTTTGACACTCTTTGATATGTATACACTATAAATGCCCATTTAACCCTCACTTGCCCCTTTGCCATGTTCACATACACACACATAGCCTCTTAAATAAGTATTTATGAATATAGTTAACTTAGCTATGTATGTATATTATATATATGTTAGCATATTGTGTTGTAATATATAAGTTTATATAACCATTTGAAATGCCATGATTATAGACCTAATGTTGAATACTAATATATGCATGTTTATATATGTGTGGACATATATAGCTTAAAGTAATAGATTACCTAGTGTATATCCAATGTAAATTTTTGCCTATTTGAGTATTGAATAACTGCATGCTATATAGAGTTGGGTGCATGTTGGCTTGTATAGCCTTGTATTGATGTGTGCATGCTAGGATAGTCTTGGTTAGGCCTAGTAAGACTTACTGGGTTAGGACATGACCTAGTTTGACCTAGTTTGACTAGTGCAGTTGACCAGAGTTGACCAAGGGTTGACTTTGGCCTAGCTTGACCTAGATTCATGTAGAATGCATTGTAGTGCTTTATATTATCCTTCTGGACATGTTGTGACTTGTGTTGTTCTAATTAGGAGCCAGACACCTCTCCTCGGACAGTATATTTACTTTGGACATTCAGACATCAGGCGAGTACATTCTCTGACCGTTTCATACTTGTATGGATTTACATTCTTGCTCTAGATTACTGTACTTGATGCTGACACGACTGTTATCACGGATTAGTACTATATAGATCTTTTTTTGAGATGTTATCTTCTTGTATTCACTAAATACATATTGTGACGTGCGTTTCACTTTCATATTGTATTTATTGAATACCCATATCCTTGTATACTCATTGTGCATATTGTACTCTCATTATCACATGAGCCCCCGGATAGACCATTGTACACTATTGTATAACATTGTACATCCATAGTATAACATTGTACACTATTGTATAAGATAACGTAACTGGAGTAGATCCTTGTGTATTGATTGGAGAGGGGGAGTAGAATTGGTTATGTACTCAAATCCTATTGTACAACATTGTATAACTATTGTATATGTCTATTGTACACCCACGTACAATGGAGTTACCATTGCATTTTTCTAGCCCGTTTACATAACCAGATTGTACTCTAAATCACATGTTCCTTACAGTTCTTACTTATCATATTTAGATATTTCCTGTTATTAAATCTCTACTATTTTCTATACATTCTTCTTTCAGCGTTTTATGTACTTTACTCTATTGCATGCTTTATATTTTCTAACTCGATATGAACTGCGTGAGATGTTTTGTGCTCGCTTCCGTCCTGACTGGACCTGTTGATAAATTTTACAGATAGCCTGGAGGTGCCTGCTAGCCTAGAGGAGACACATTAGAGGTTGTTTAGGTAGTTATTTCATTTTGTCTGAAGTTGTATTTTACTTTGTGGAATACTGTATTGAGTTTTGAGATATATTTATGGGTTTATGTATCATAGACACTTAGACTTCTATCTCATGTATCTCTTTTGAATTTCATGTTTTATCTATCCTTATCATGCTCTACCTTAGATGTGATTGAGACTGTATCTGCTATGTCACCCCCATTCGGGGAGTATAAACTGTTTAGTCCTATACTGTTATATGCATTGAGACCTAGGACAGCGTTCTACCGCCGACACTGCGGCGTAGGCTGGGTGTTGTTACGTTCTCGTACCCTAACTCTAGGGTGCGGGTCGTGACACGTTTTTAGTGGTGGCCCATGCAGGTCGAGTTTATGTAGTGGTATTCGAACTAGAGTACCACTACAGCCTGCACTAGGAATAGGATATATTTTGAAGATAGTCAATCACAGTTAGGAACCCTTGAGAGATTCCTGGGACGACCCTTGAGAATCTTGTTTAACTCCGATTTGAAAACTTTTTTCTTTTTTCTTGATTTGATTTATCTTTACTTTCTGCTATTGAATTTGCTTTTGATGGATTATTATTGAATTTGAGTTTGTATTTATTGATTTTGATGAAGATTGTTGAAATTTGAATCTTGATGTTAGCTATAGCATCCGAGTTTGTAGTTATATGATTTGAAGGATTTTGTTCATTTCTGAATTTTGATGTTCGTTGATAAATTTGATTTTTTTTTGGTATTCATTGTTGATTTAATTTAATTTTTGGCAAGATGAAATTATATGGGCTAGGTCATCTAAGTTATGAAAATCTTGTCTTCTATAGTCACATTAGCCAGCATGGTGAGGACATATAGTCTGATTTTGGATATATTTCTCGGGTGTGGAAATTTAAGGTTTTCGCAGCCAAGCTAGCGGCATCGCAAAAATGTTAAATACCATGATTCTAGAGGTATGTGCATAAGTCAAGGACTCTGTGATTATCGTAGCCTTGCTCACTAGTATGACGAGAATTTAGAGTACCATAATTTTGGATAGACGCATATGATTATCAGATTGTACCTTAAATATTTTCGAACATGTTTTTGCTACTTTTGTTTCAGTCATTCAAAAAAAAAGAGAAGGAATTATTGTTGTTTTGTTTTGTTTTGTTTTGTTTTGTTTCTCATTGTTTACTTAGGATGTAGCTTTAGCTATTTTTATAAACCTTGTGTAACTTCTTACAAAAATTTATTTCTTCTTAATACAATAAACCAATGATTTTGCTAGGCCTTATTTTGGATTTGGTATTATAATTCTTGTTTCAAAAAAATGGGTCCCTCTTTTAAATAGATAAGCAGAACAGATTCTATTATCATTCTTTTCCTGCCAATATTTTTACTACCATCATTCCTTGTCTTATATACCTGTCCTGATTATATCAATTCCCTGTCTCATATATAATTCTGTCAGCTATACCTTGAAAACTCTTGAATCTTTATATCATTTTTATCTGAGAAATGTTGAGGAAGTGATATAAATCATCTAGTTCGGAAATGATGTAAATAGTTATCATATGATAATTTTGTAGGAATCAGAGTGTTGGATGTCAAATATGAAAAATTTGAAATGGAGATGTGGTAAAGGTTTAAAATAAAATCGAGGGATAAATGTTATCAATTTAGAAACAATCACAGAAAGTGGGTTATGAATAATTCATGGATGTATTTCAAAACTAATGAGGATGTTTAAGGTCAACCTAGTTTTGAAAACTTAAAAATCTTTGTTATTGATTCTTGGGAACTATTACAAGACTATGTAGAAATTTAGAGATGGAAAGGAGAATTTAATCGAATAAAATGATTATGCGAAATTGAACTAGATATTGTAAGATGGTGACTAGAGACAGAGAGAACACAAGGATTTTATGTTATAGAAATTATTTTAGATGATTGGAAGAAAATTGTAGAATTCAAAAAAAAATATTTGAAGGTGAACGTTGAAGAAAATATGAAGGTTGATTTAAAAAAAAGAATAAATTTTGTGTAACATAGTGGTATTGGAGTTTAGTGAATACGAGACTCGATTTAAACAAGTCCAAGGATTCCATAAACTGGATTTAGAGGTTTTGGATCTAATTTAAAACGAGGTGAAGGAATTTGAAATTTTGATTAAATGAATAAGTGTTGACTCCTAAAAAGAGGGGTATGTTTCGTGAAAAATGTTTTGGAACTTAAAGATTTTGTCTATGGTGATTGTGGTAAAGGTTTAGATGACTGAAGGTTATAAAATTTCGATGATAGTTATATAGAGGTTGATTTTCATATTGGGACTTGTGAGAAAAAAAAAAAGAATATGGTTTAGCAAATGATAAAATGATAGTATTAGAGAGGGATGATTTGCTGACTTCGTATGAAATCTTTTCATGTTTTCTCTAAAAGGAGTTTTTCAATATCATTGAATCCTAGTTTCCTTAATCCGACCAAATCAACTTCGATTATCTTTTCTTATCATATTTATATCTTGGGTTGTACTTAATTGAATTAAATTTGATTGTGACCTGAATCTCTATCCTTGTATGCTCGATCTCAGACTTTGTTGAACCTGTCCTCCATATTGCCTAAATCTTGATTTTCCCTAATTTGATCAACTTAGATCGTATCAAGACTAAATATTCTTAATACATATTGTGATTGGAAATTTTCCATGGAATTGGATTTTATTCCTTAACTTTGATTTTGATTTTTTTTTTCTGAACCCTTTAAAGATAAGGGGTAGTTACTTTTCTTTATTTTTATGATAAGTATCAGTTTTCATATAGGATGGTAGACTGCCTTACAGTTTTGATGGTTTGTTGTTTTTGTAACTTTTGTTTAGCACCCTAGATTGCTTGTGTGTTTTGATACCCTATGACCGTTTTGGTTTAGCATGACTAGAATACCTAGATGAGACTTTCACTACCACCGTATGCCATGACCCTGTATGTCGTCCTTTTGATGGTATGATTTATTTAAGTTCTGAGATTTGATTGTGGGGGTTTGACCTAGAAGGATTACGAACATTTTAATTTCGAGGACGAAATTTTTATAAGGTGGGTAGGATGTGAGCACCCTAAATTTTGGGTTAATTTTTTTTATTTTATTTTAATTTTCTGATTGGGGGTAATTTTGAAATTTCGTGTTTTTAATTATTTTAATAATGATATTTAATTCATGATATGATTTTTGGTGATTTTAAATTATTTTAACATTATTTAAATCAATGACTTGTGGTTTTGACGTTTTGCTAGTGAAACCCTAGAGACTGTTTGACCTAGAGCCTAACCATGTGATTATGATATTTTAATATCATTTTTGGCCTAAGGATATTTTTGCATTTGACCTCTTTGAATTATTTTGATATTATTTTATTATTTATGATATTGTTTTGGGGTTATTTGAGTCGGGTTCGAATTTTAACTCAATCCGACTTGAAACGGGGACCCGGGGGTAGTTTGACTCTAGTGGGACCCACACACTAGTTAGGCATGGCCCACATGATATTAATTTTAGTCCACATGATAGAAATATTTTAGTTAGAGGTTAGACTAATTATTATGGATAAGGTTAGTGTGGTTAGAGACTTTAGAATGACTAATTTAGCCCCAACCAATTAGCTCTTTCCTAATACTCATAGAATAGGTTAGTAGGGGCTTTTGGACTTTTCCTAATAAGACAAAACCACCTTTATGGCCAGCCACAATAAGGATAGGGTTGAGCCTCCCATTTGTCATTATCTATCTATTTTTCTCTCTCTTGTTCTTCCCCAAATTCCTAGAGAGCAATCCCTAGCAATTTCTCCACCAAATCCTTCCATTTCACCACCAAATCTTCTTCTTTCCTTCTCCATTCTAGTTAAGGAGGAAGCTACCCAAGTTTGGGAGGATTCGGAGCTCGTTCGTGTCCTTTTGGAATCTCTACGTGTCGGTGTCGCTCCGGGAAGGTTTTTCTTCGATTCGATCTACCGGGAGGTATAAATCCCTTCTCCTTTTCATTTTCTCATGCATATAGGTCTATTTTGAACCCATAGGAATGACCTCCATGGTTGTATCTCCATTTGTGGCTATTTTGTGTCCATTTGGAGGTCATAGGAGTGTCCTTTGTGTTGTGGATGTGTTCATGTTACATATAGATTTATATATATATATATTGTAATGAGAGTGTATCTATATTTATATATGTAATAAATGGTTCATGATGATTATATAATCAAGTTTGTGAGTGTGGTTCCTCATATTATTATTGCTATTATTGTTGTGGATAATTAGGATATATATTGTGTATTCTTTTGGCTCAAACTATCTAAATCCGTCATGATTTTTATCCACGTTTTTAATTTCAGCCCTAACTTCGAAATGTCATAACTTCTAGCTCAAAGCTCGGTTTAATCTCCCGTTTTTTTTAAAAGAAGCGTATTGAAGTTAGCTTTCCAAAAACATGTATTAATAGGCCTAATTCTTTCTATAACTTTCTGGAGAATTATTTGAGTGTCAGCTGTACGAAAAACAAACGCGTTCTCGGTGTTTTCGCGATTTCGAGAGTTTCCGAAAACGAAAATGCGATCCGTTTAAAGTTTCGGAAAGCTAACACATAGATCTATAACATAATTTAATCATAGAGTTTAGTTCATGCTGAAATGGTACAGTATTCATTATTAGTAGGAGTTACTATTCGGCATATGCATTTTGTGCACCCTTGTGTGTAATATAATGTTCTATTTAATTTTAACCCATGTTAATGTATATACATTATGTAACTAAATAGAGAATGCAAGCATGAGTAAATGTTTAAAGAAATGATGTATGAGGTGTAAGTATCCTATCTAATGTAAGCATGTATAAGTATGGCTTGTAATGAATATGTAGGTTCCATAGTATGTAATGTATGGTGCATATAGTAGTGCAAGAGAATAAATGAATAATGAATGAATGCAAGCATGAATGTAATGTAATAATAGATGTAATGTATGCAATATACAAGTTAATGAGATGTAATGTTCTATGTTAACACAAATCCTATATTACCTCATGTACCCCCTTACACTATGTTGACACTATCACACTTGACACATTGTTCACTTACACTTTGACACTCTTTTATATGTATATACTATGAATGCCCATTTAACCCTCACTTGCCCCTTTGCCATGTTCACATACACACACATAGCCTCTTAAATAAGTATTTATGAATATAGTTAACTTAGCTATGTATGTATATTATATATATGTTAGCATATTGTGTTGTAATATATAAGTTTATATAACCATTTGAAATGCCATGATTATAGACCTAATGTTGAATACTAATATATGCATGTTTATATATGTGTAGACATATATAGCTTAAAGTAATAGATTACCTAGTGTATATCTAATGTGAATTTTTGCCTATTTGAGTATTGAATAATTGCATGCTATATAGAGTTGGGTGTATGTTGGCTTGTATAGTCTTGTATTGATGTGTGCTTGCTAGGATAGTCTTGGTTAGGCCTAGTAAGACTTACTGGGTTAGGACATGACCTAGTTTGACCTAGTTTGACTAGTGCAGTTGACCAGAGTTGACCAAGGGTTGACTTTGGCCTAGCTTGACCTAGATTCATGTAGAATCCATTGTAGTGCTTTATATTATCCTTCTGGACATGTTGTGACTTGTGCTGTTCTAATTAGGAGCCAGACACCTCTCCTCGGACAGTATATTTACTTTGGACATTCAGACATCAGGCGAGTACATTCTCTGACCGTTTCATACTTGTATGGATTTACATTCTTGCTCTAGATTTCTGTACTTGATGCTGACACGACTGTTATCACGGATTGGTACTATATGGATCTTCTTTTGAGATGTTATCTCTTTGTATTCACTAAATACATATTGTGACGTGCGTTTTACTTCCATATTGTATTTATTGAATACCCATATCCTTGTATACTCATTGTGCATATTGTACTCTCATTATCACATGAGCCTCCGGGATAGACCATTGTACACTATTGTATAACATTGTACATCTATTGTATAACATTGTACACTATTGTATAAGATAACGTAACTGGAGTAGATCCTTGTGTATTGATTGGGGAGGGGGAGTAGAATTGGTTATGTACTCAAATCCTATTGTACAATATTGTATAACTATTGTATATGTCTATTGTACATCCACGTACAATGGAGTTACCATTGTATTTTCCTAGCCCGTTTACATAACCAGATTGTACTCTAAATCACATGTTCCTTACAGTTCTTACTTATCATATTTAGATATTTCCTGTTATTAAATCTCTACTATTTTCTATACATTCTTCTTTCAGCGTTTCATGTACTTTACTCTATTGCATGCTTTATATTTCCTAACTCGATATGAACTGCGTGAGATGTTTTGTGCTCGCTCCCGTCCTGACTGGACCTGTTGATAAATTTTACAGATAGCCTGGAGGTGCCTGCTAGCCTAGAGGAGACACATTAGAGGTTGTTTAGGTAGTTATTTCATTTTGTCTGGAGTTGTATTTTACTTTGTGGAATACTGTATTGAGTTTTGAGATGTATTTATGGGTTTATGTATCATAGACACTTAGACTTCTATCTCCTGTATCTCTTTTGGATTTCATGTTTTATCTATCTTTATCATGCTCTACCTTAGATGTGATTGAGACTGTATCTGCTATGTCACCCCCATTCGGAGAGTATAAACTGTTTAGTCCTATACTGTTATATGTATTGAGACCTAGGACAGCGTTCTACCGTCGACACTGCGGCGTAGGCTGGGCGTTGTTACGTTCTCGTGCCCTAACTCTAGGGTACGGGTCGTGACAGGGAGGACTGAACTTGACTCACAATTACAAGCTCGCTTGTACAAAAGAGAGCCTAGGAACAAAACCTAGAAAAAACAATATAAGTATAATTGTTTAGTTTTGATTCTGGGGGATGACGGTAGAGTCTCGGGAAAGTGCTATCAACTCTGCCTTACTCCTTGGACGATCGAACGGAACCTCAACTCAGGTAAAGAAATGCTCTCTGAAGACATGAAGGGAAGAGTCTGCTCCTGAGCTTTGTGTGCTCTTCTGTGCGTCTATTTGCCACTTCTTCCTCCTCTTTTTTTTGCAAGGGAATAGCACCTTGTTATTTATAGGAATTCATAAGGAATGGGATGTACAGCTACGTGGCAAATTTTGGGCCACATCCTTGTAACTGAGCCCCGAGACTCGATTTATAGTGGACAGCTGGGAATTGGTTGAGATTGATCATGATTTGCTTGTTGCAGTAAATCTGAACTGTTAAGACTTGGTAAATCTATATCACATGTCTCAACTACTATTCTGTGGTGAGCCGCATGAAGGATGTATCCTGGCTGAGCTACATGAGGGACTGTCCCATAACCGAGCCGCATGAAAAATGTCTTATGACCGAGCCGCATGAAGGACGTCTCATAACCGAGCCGCATGAAGGATGTCTCATGACTGAGCCGCATGAAGGACGTCTCATAATCGAGCCGCATGAAGAATGTCTCATGACCGAGCCGTATGAAGAATGTCTCATGACCGAGCGCATGAAGGATATCTCACAACCGGGCCGCATGAAGAATGTCTCATGACCGAGCCACATGAGAGATTCTTCATGATCGAGCCGTATGAGAAGTGTCTCATGACTGAGCCGCATAAGGAGTGTCTCATAGGCGATCCGCATGAAGAGTTTTATAGCTGAGTCGCATGAAGAGTCTCCTTCGGTTCGTGGACTGTACTGGATGTCATTATGATTTTTTTGTCTTTTCAGAAGCATGTCACGCCTTATCTTTGTGTCAGAGCTGTCATCTCTGTCAGAGCTGTCACCTTTGTGTCAGAGTAATTATGGCCAGCTACATAGAGAGACATTTATTGCTTAGGATGATTTCGAACCGCATAAGGCTCCCGGTTGCTCTTGGGCCACATGAAGCTTTATGGGTTTTGAGCTGCATGAGGCTCTATGTTGATTTCAAGCCGCATAGAAAATCCTCTTATTTTCTATGCTTCTACAGGGACAGGAGACAGGATCTTCAGCGGAGGTTTTGACTTCAGCAAGGTAAGAGTCGGCGTATAGTAATGCCTCACTTAAGGCCTTCCGTGTTTCTTTGAAGAGTCTCAATAGATCGAACAGAGACAACCTGGCAGGTATATTGGCTAGCTGAGCCTGTATGTCCAAGTTGTAGGGTCGATCCATGCCTTCAGGAGCTGGCGCCTTTAGAAATTTGTCAAACTGCGTCTCCTTCGGCTTGGATTTGTCCATGGTTTGAGGCTTGGACAGGCCGACTTCTGATCTTGTGGGGGCAGCAGGAGCTTAAGGAGGTACTATATCTTCTTGTGCGGGATCGTACGTCCGAAGATAAGTCTTCTCCGATCGCGTCTCACCAGATAGAACCTCATAGATGAGGGAGGATACAATATGGCATGTCTTGAATTTCTTGCCCCTTCTTGCTTTGGGAGGTGTTACCCCCTGCATCACTTCTTGGACAAGGTCCGGGTGGACCCACATGATCTCACCACGTTCAGTTGTGAGTGGGACCAAGGTTGAGTTGCAAGCTGGTGGTAGGTTGACGACTTCCATCACCGCCTTGGGGATCGGGACCACGCCGATTGGGACTTTTGTAGGAGGAAAGTCACCAAACTGAAGAGAGATCATGTTAGCAGATACGACCTTGTCTTCAGCTTCTAGGTTGATCACTTGGCTGTCGATAAGCTGTTGTATCTTCTTGTTTAGGACGATGTAGTCCTTGGTGGAGTGGTGTACATACTGATGATAGAGATAGTACTTGGGATCATTGAGTTGGCTCGCCTCTGCAGGACGTCGTGGTGGAGGCAATATCAGTTTATTACCCTTCGTCAATGTGTGGAAGATGATAATAACATCGTCTTCGTCGAATAAGAAGGTCTCCTTAGGCTTGTCGGAGGCACCCTGAGAATTGGAAGCTCCTTTGGATGTGTCGACTTTCAGGACTTCTTTTTCTTTACCCCCACGAACAGGGATAGTTTGAGGATGCTTGCCCTTGTCTTCGGATTTGGGTGTCTTCAACCCCAGTAGTTCCAAGTTAGGAACGTCTTTTTTAGCAGCATCAGCGGCCCCAATGAAAGTGGGCCATGCATCATACTTATGTATACCTAGACAAACTTCACTGTAGGAAGGAAGTTATATCGACAAGTATCCATAAGTTCTGAGTCTGGTATGCCGAAGGGCATCTTTAGTGCTAGCCGTCTGAAGCGTTCGATGAAGGCGACGACAGACTCAGTCCTCCTTTGCTTGGTCTCGATGAGGGTGGACATACTAACATGCATGCCGCTCTCGTAAAACCTGTTAAGGAACAACCTTTCTAAGTCTTTGAATGAATTGATACACCCGTCAGACAGACTGCAGAACCATTCAAAGGCTACCCCCTGCAAGGTGCTAATAAACAACTTCGACAGGAACGGATCATCTCGGGGCAAGTGCAGAGTTTGCGTGTTGAAGTACGTCATGTGCTGACAAGGAGAAGTCAAACCGTCAAATGAGTTCAGCGTCAGCGGCTTGTAGTTTGGAGGGCAAGTAGCGTTCTCCTATTCAGGGGGATACGGTTGAGATATCCCCATCTTCTGAAGCTCGTCTTTGTGTGAGATGGTGTCGAGCCGAGCGACCAAGGAATCAATTGCATCATGTTGATTGAGCAAGTATAAGGAAATGACTGCTGAACGGTTGTCAGGCGTTGTTGGTGAAGGACCACCCCTGCCATTTATAAGATTTGGAGGAGGCACGATAGAATGATACTCCTTTTGTAGTAAAGGAGGCTTATTGCTGTGAGCCGGACTAACGTGGGCCGAGATGTTTTATTGAGGTGGAAGAACAGCCCCCACAGCTTGAACTGCCATGATACTGGTAATCATATCAGTGATCTTGGCGAATGCTGTTTTGAGACCCTCTAGCCGTTTGCTAGTCTGATCACTGGCTTCTTCAGGTCTTTATCCGTCTTCCATGTATGTAGATAGGATGCGAGGATGAACAGAGAAAACAGTGCAACTGGTGCTGATACTGTCTGTCTCTGAGTAGATGAGTCCTTCATCTTCAGGTAGAGAAGGTAGATTGTCGCCATCGGATTCGGAGGGATCATCGTCCTCTGGAAGGCTACCTCCAGTGTGGGGGTCATCTGCTATATATTCTGAGGGAATGCTACCCCCGAATTGGGAATCTTTGTCGTCCATACGGAATCTTGCCTTTGATCGAGTGCCCACATAGACTCCTTCGGATGTGACAGCCTGTTGGCCATCTGTTGGTAGACTTCTCATTCTTCTTCTCGCGAAGCTAAGAGAGAAAGTTGGTTCATAGTCCACCGTCCTTGATTGGGGCTTCCGTAAGGGGGACCCCATGAAGCCATGTTGGATGAAACATATAGTGGCTTCTCGTCGTCAGAGAAGTGTAGCCATCGAAACACGGACTTTCTCTGAGGCACTCTTATTGCTTTGGAGCAACAACAGTTGATAAAAATACTGGTGCACGGAAGCGCACTATGAATTGTTATGTTCTCCCTCGCTTTGCGCTTATGATTTATCATGTCACGCAAGTCAACGGAAGGGAGCTTTTTCTTACAACCCATGTTGCATGCATCGTCGAGTTTTGCATGCGGGTTCTTTAGGAGAGTAGGCGCATCCAGACTTAGTTCATGTGCAGGGGTAACCCCCATATCTAAGTTCTGTGATGTCCTTGAAGACAGCCCCGAGCTATACGTGTCGGGGCCTGTCTTTTTGTTATGGGCGTATAGGCCTTGGAGACTGGCCTTGGGCGCATGATCCTTGACAGCATGTCTGAGCCTCCTTGATGTGGGCGCACAGTATGGATCTAGAGAGCCTGGGCGCATAGCCTTGGGCGCATGGCTCTGGATGCCCAGCCTGTTGAAGACAGAAGTGTTCTAGTTGGGGCTATGAGCCCAACCACTCCCTTGGGCGCATGGCCTTGGGCGCATGCCTGGTGGAACAGCGTTGTTTTCTTCCAGTTTGGCCTCTTTCGTTTGTGAGCCTCGCCGGGTTCGGCCAGAGTGTCGCACACCCCGATTCTTGGCATCGTAGTGTTTTCCTTGGCCAATTCACGAGTGTTGAACACCCTGTTGTTGGTTGTGCAGGGAAGAAGTTACTGGGCTAGTAGAGCCCGGAACGGTGTGAGCCTTCTCCATTTAGAGAACTTCTGTGGCAGAGTCATGCGCCCATGTGACAGAGTCCTCCAACTGCATATCTGCTATGACACTAGCAGGATATGCACAGCAAGCCTTCGGAAGCCAAGTCTTGCGAGACTTATTTGGCTTTGCTGATTTTGAGAGAGTAGAGCCGTCCCTCGAGAGCATCTCTTCGAACGCCTGCTGATCGAACTTTACGATCAGCATCTCCTTAGTACTCCCCACTTTATCGGTATCGGATTGCATCACCACCTTCTCGTCAGAGGAAATGGTAGTCCCCAGTAGAGTCGCCATTTTTGTGGACACACACAAAAAAGAAGAAGAAAATACTGTCTTTTCTTTTATTGGCGCAAGGCACCACAAATCGAGTACGCCTGAGAGATCCTGCACTGAGGATCCCCGAGTAAAAAAAAATTCTGGGGAATGGGACGATGGAGATCGAGCGGCAGTTGCCCCTTTACTCCATTGACACTTCGATTATAAAAGTGGAAGAAAACCTAAGAAAATTGCTAACTCTCGGCTCACTGGCAAGAAGTGCAGCAATTTGGCTCTTGAAAATGCTCTACGTTCTGGTTCTTATGTGGGCGCATAGTCCTGCTTTGGGCGCATAGGATGTAGGCACATACAGGCTGCGAGATAATGGATTGGTCGTGGTGTTGACGTGGCCGCATGCTTCGGTGCACGAATGCTCATGGAGACTGACGTGGCCGTGTGCTTTGGTGCACGTTTTGATCATGGCTTTGACTGAGTCAGGCTTGGGCGCATAGCTATGTCTCAGGTTATGTGCCCTCCTTTCGGGGGAGCTAGTCTTGGGCGCATGAAGCTTCACTGACTGGACGCATAGAGCTAAATTGACTGGGCGCATGGAGCTCCACTGACTCGGCGCAGGAGCTCTACCGACTGGGCGCATGGAGCTATACTGACTAGGCGCATGGAGCTTCACTAACTGGGCACATGGAGCTACATTGACTTGGGCGCATGGGCCTTCATTTGCTGAAAATTTTTCATGCTTCTACAGTCTGCTTCACCTACTACCCATTCCAGAGTGGAAGTGGGAGCACATCACTATAGACTTTGTATCAGGACTTCCACGATCTCCAGGAAGAAAAGACGTAATTTGGGTCATCGTTGATAGATTAACCAAATCGGCCCACTTTTTGCCTTTTAAGGTGGGTCTATCTACGGAGAAGCAAGCAGAGATGTATGTGCGACAGATAGTCAGATTGCACGGAGTTTCGGTGAGCATAGTCTCGGATCGGGATAGTCGTTTCATTTTCCACTTCTGAAGGAATTTGCATAGTAGCTTGGGCACCCAGCTCAAGTTCAGTACCGCGTATCACCCCCAGGCGGATGGACAGTCAGAGAGGACCATCCAGACACTCAAAGATATGCTTCGCACTTGTGTGTTAGATTTCGAGGGATCTTGGGAGGAACATCTTCACCTGGTAGAGTTTTCTTACAACAACAGCTATCAGGCCAGTATAGAGATGTCGCCATTCGAGGCTCTATACGGACGAAGATGTCGCATTCCTTTGTCATGGGATGATGTCGGTGAGAGAGTTTTGCTTGGCCCGGAGATGGTGGTGGATGAGTAGAGAAGGTTAAGTTGATCATGGATAGACTTCAGGTGGCTCAGGATAGACAATGGCATTGGGCCGATAGCTACCGGAGATCGTTAGAGTTCGAGGTTAGTATCAGTCTCTGTTTGTGCTTGTTTGTGATTATTTGCTTTAGAGTCTTGTATTGAGTCTTCTTTTGTGTCTAGGTTGGCGATATAGTGTTCATGAGGATTTCTCCGACACAGAGCATGATTCGTTTTGGCCGAGGCGGGAAGCTTAGTCCGCGCTTCATCCGACCTTTCACTATTATTGGAAAGGTCGGTGCAGTGGCCTATCGACTAGACTTGCCGCCTACCCTCGAAGGAGTCCATAACATGTTCTACGTGTCGAAGTTGAGGCGGTACGTGGCAGACCCTAGTCACGTATTGGATCACTTCGAGTTAGAGGTGGGGCCTACTCTCCGCTATCTAGAGCAGCCTGTGGAGATTCTGGATCGTCGTGAGAAGGTGCTCCGGAACCAAGTTATTCCTTTGGTTCGTGTCGCATGGAGGCATCACTCTCCAGGAGAGTCTACCTGGGAGAGGGAGAACGAGATGCGGGAGCGCTACCCTTATCTCTTCGAACCTTGAGGTATTTTTTCTTTGTTCTTGCTACTGTTATTGAGCTAGTTTACTCTAATTTCGAGAACAAATTTTTTTAGG